>JAQFVV010006382.1:83644-288659 GCA_028023455.1 Epiperipatus broadwayi
AAGGCTGATATATAACTAAGGTATAAACTATAGTCTGTACTTATCAGTATATGGTTGAGTAAGCTATAGGTATACTTTCATTATGGCAATATTTTTTTTTATTCCTGGTAGAAAATAATATTTAAACCAGTTGGTAAATAAAATATCTGGAAATCCAGGATTTTTTAAATTTATTTCCAACCAACTGGTAATGATGATTTGGAAATATTTCGCTGAGCTATAAAAGTTCTGCATCTGCATCTCCTATAATTGATTGTCACAGGTCCATTCTTAATCTATAACAGTTTTGATCATTTATACTGTTATAGTTGTGCACCTTTAAAGTCTTATTTAATTAATTTATTGCCTATTCATCTCTTTTTCATTTATCCAGTGCTCCTGCCAAGAGATTTAAGTAACTAATTTGATCATAGTAATTTCAGATAGAAAACTGTATTAAGAGATTGAAAATATTTTATGGATCTTTGAAGAGAGAATTAAAAAAAAGATTAATTAAATGTTATATGTGGAGTGTACTATTGTATGGTTGTGAAATGTAGACAATGAGTAATAAAATTAGGAACATATTAGAAGCCTTTGAGATGTGGACATGGAGAATAGAAGAAAATCAGTTGGATGAATAAAATAACGAATTAAAAAGTATTGAAAAGAGAAAATAAATATAGAAGATTGATTGAGGAAATTAGAAAAAGAAACTGGATTGGACATATATTAAGAAGAAAATATAGTTTAATGGAAGATGTTTTTGGAGGGAATGATAAATGGAAGCAAAAAGAAAGGATGGAAAAGATTGACATTGTTTGATGATATAAGAGATGAAAAGAGTTACATGGAATTGAAGAGTTGGTTAATGAAGAGAATGGAGTGGGGAAAACAAATGAATTGATGATGATGTAATTATTTTCTGAACTTGTTCATGTGATGAAATACTGTTAATAATATAGTGAAACCAATGATATACATTATATCAGAGTAAATTACTTCAACTATACACTATCCAAAAAAAAGTAAACAAAAAAATAGAAACATTAAAAATTTCTAAATTTAATAATTTTTATCATATAGCAGCAGCCATTTTTTTTAAATCTGAGCATCATAAGTGATCACTTTAATTAATAATGTTTCTTAGTTTATATTGAAAACACATATTTTATTCTTTGCTTGTTTTATCTCTTCCCAATTTTGATATGATGCAATATTTTATGTAATAAAATGTTTCTAAATGTAAAACTAAAAGTTTTAAGAAATTTAAGGAATTTGTAAGGTATTTTTCTTAAATGATAAAATGAAAGTTATTGATTTAATAGTTGAAGGAAAAAAAACAACTATAAGAATATCTTCTATTGAAAAGCTTAAAATTTGAAGGGTTTAATGAAAATCTAAAATGAATAGTAGCAAGCAGGGACAATTGTATAGATTCTCAAATTATATAGACTTAAAAACTTCAAGCAACTTTTGAAAGGTCATAATTTGTTGATGACAAAGCTGCTATTACATGTCCTGGGGAGAAAAGTTATTGAAAAAAAAAAAGGATATCTAGAGCATATTTAATTGTGATGAAAAGACTGATATTCATTTTATTTAAAATAAAAACATGATTCAATAAGTTTTTATTATTTTTATTTTTGACTGAATGTGAGTATGAATATATGCACAACATATATATACAAATATGCACCTTATTTTATTATTGTAACTACATTATTATTTTTTAAAATTTTGTTTATATTATAATGTTAATTTATATATGAATATTATGTACATAAAAAGTGTCTATTATACATTCTATATATATATGTGTGTGTGTGCGCATGCTGAAAAGCATTGCATATTTGCAATTCAGTCAGCAATATGTATTCTATTATAATCAAAACTTATTAACAAAAAATGAGTTGTTCATGAAGGGAACTTGGAACAAAATATAGCTGATGTCATGGTTCAATAGTACTAATATAAATAGACATTATGTAACATTTTATAAATCTATATCTATAGCCAAATAGTAAGATAGTATTTTTATTTTAATTATTTATAATCTAAACATATCTATAAGCAATATGATTTTTATTTGTCTTGATTAATTAGTTCCAGAAAAAAAATTGTGAATATTGACTTTGGAATATTAAAAAAATAACTTTTTTTATTGTATGTTTACTTGGACTCAATGCTTTGTAGTTAACTAAAAAAGGTAAAAGATGGGCTACTAGAGAGTTGCATTAGATTCTAAGATCTAGGTGCCATGCTCTCAAATCCAAGGCTCCTCACTGATGAAAGCCACAAGCTAGAAACTGGTCTGGGGATTTTGGATGAATAGATACTAGATTTGGGTTATATGCATAAACTTTCTGGCATCCATTGATTATTGTGGCTTAGATTGGATGGCACTATTGTATGAAGATTGTGCTACTGTTATAAACAACTTATTTAAGGATAGGAAATAGTGATTGTGTGTTGTTTTCTTGCTTTAAAATAACTTGTTGTAGACAAAATAGTATTAAGCTGAGGTAATGAAGTGATTTTACTTAAAAACTTCTGGATGCCTCTTGTTAGAGATATAGATTATTAAAGATGCAGAGAACAGTCTTTACTGCCACTGCATATAAATACATAACATTTTTATCTATAGAAGGAAATTTGTTTAGGTTTTAACTAAAGTTAATAATTATTTTAATTTCTTCTTAGAACATTTTCTGGTGCAGACAAAATAATTCTATTAATTTTGAATTGCCACATGACTGGTAGTTATTTTTGCAAAATTAAATGAAATTTACTTTATTTAATGGGACAATCGTATCAATATCTTCATCAGTAATTCAATTATAGCTTTTCTATTAATGTTAATGTTTTTAAGTCCTTATTGATATCTCTGCTTACAAAGAATAGCTTGATGTTAATGTTTTTAACAGTTCCATAATTATTTCTTGCTTTCAGGCACATTTACAAGATTATTTATTAGAACCTTCTTTTTTGGTTTACTTCATCCACCTACAAATTCAATGTCATTTCACTTTCAACCAAAAACTTAAGACTGTGCATAAAATTTTAGCATTTTCAATATCATATATCATAATAAAAACGTTTTGTTTTTCTCTTTCCATTATTTGACAAATGGATGGGTATAACTAAAGTTACAAGTAAAAAAAGAATAATGTCTTAGTTATTGAACAATGATGTTCTGCATTAGCAGATTTTACAAAGGATTTGTAGTTGATGTATCACTGCTTTTCAAAGTTGATTAGGGAGTGTTTTCATTTAAATGTTATTTTTTTAATATCCTATATAGTTTAGTACTAAGATGGGATGTCAATCTCGAGAACTTGATACCTATGAAATTGCTCATCCTGACATAATTTTTGAAACAACTAATCACTATAGTTTTTTTTTTTTAATAATTTCAATTTTTTTACTTTTTATTTATTCTTGTTTAATCTTATTATTTTATTTTCAAAATATATTTCAATATCTTATTTAATTAAATAAATCTCTAAAAAAATTGACTCATTCTTTGCATTTTCAATAGTTACCTGACACTTTTAGTCATCTATTTTTTCTATGTATTCTTCTCTATGCTCTGTTAAATTGAGTCATGTATATATAGATATGGCCTGTGTTGATTTGGTACGATGTTAGAACTCAAGGTTTATAGATTGTGACCAGTTTGGTCACTTTCTGTGTTTGAACTTTTTAATGAACTTCTGAACAAAAAACCATATGATTATTTTATTGTATAGATAGATGTATTACAATAAGGCTGTTATACGTTTATGTAAAAAATAATGTAATGCACATATATTTTGTAGTTGTGAAAAAAATGTATTCAGTCAAAACTATAAGATAAAGTTTAATAGAGCATTGTGATCGGTAATGGAAGGAGTTGAATTGGAAGAGAATTCTATTGATTATATGCTTTTATTATCTATGAATGTTGACTTCTTTTCCTAAAGGCAGAGTGAGGAAAGCATGCAATCAATAGTCAAGTGATAGCACATGGTTTTCATCAGTAATAGAAAACCATATCATTCATTAATCAATAAATATATATTTTTAAAAAAGAATGGTGGAAGATTTTTATTTGTTATAATAGAAAACCACTGCTTGCTATTTTATTAACATCATTATTTTAGTATTAAATTTAGAGTGATCACAGCATCTTAGATTTTATATCAGAGCATCAAAATATTTGGGTTATTTTAGACAATTATCTTGAGTCTGCAAGGGAAAAAAAGATGAAATAATTTAGATACAAATTTGTGTTTAATTTATTTTGTATTGTTATTATTACCATCCTTATCATTATCATAGACTCAAGTTCATTGTCTAGAATAAGCAAAATGTTTTTGATTTTATAGTAAGGATATACATTAATTGCTTCATATTTAGAGTTTCAGTTACAACTTTGAAAAAGTATTAATTAATAAATAAAAATGTATAAATTCGACTCAATAAATTTTATACATGTGCCATCTGCATAAGGGTTACGGTTTTTTTCTTTCTGTCAGCCATTTTT
Source organism: Epiperipatus broadwayi (assembly GCA_028023455.1). NCBI lineage: Eukaryota > Metazoa > Onychophora > Udeonychophora > Euonychophora > Peripatidae > Epiperipatus > Epiperipatus broadwayi. Next base: position 88,152 of record JAQFVV010006382.1, read on the forward strand.
TATTTGTCCAGATTCGGTCATTCATCTTATTATACTTTTTTTCTTATGATTTATTACTGTACTTTGCTTTTTGCAATCACATATTATTATTATTTTTTACTAATTATTTTTGTTAATATTTAAATTGTATATTTATAAAATTTAATTGTATTATAAACATGGTATCTATGGTTTCAGATATTGATAGAAATGCTTGGATTAAATGGCAGTGAATATGGGTAGACCATAATGATTATTATTATTATTTAAGGTATCGTGTAAAATTTTATTGGCAAGGTTTTTCAATATTAGTGTTTTAATATTTTAAAATGAATTACATTGTGTAAACATGAACTACATTGTATCTAACTGCACAGACTTCAATTATATGTTATCCAAAGAAAAATGTAAACAAACAAGCAAAAAAAAAATCATTTAAATTCCCAAATTTTATGATATTTGGCAGCAATTTTTTGTTCTCTGAGTGTTGTATGTGATCACATTAAAAAATAAAAAATAAAGTAAAATTTGTAAATAATTTTTACAATATGCCAGTAGCCATTTTATTCTTCTTTTATTATTGTTTCTGAATTTGATGTGCAATCTTTTGTATAGCAAAATATTTACTGAGCATAATACTAAAAATTTTATAAAATTTTAAAGTGTATACTAAAAGTTGATACTGATTTTAAAATGATAAAAATATCTTAATTTCTTGGGAACAAGATCACTATTTTGTTTTATAAGAGAAAAAAGTTATTGAAAAAATGTATCATTCAGAATGTATTTAATAGTGATGAAAGTCAGCCATTTTGCTATTTACTTTATTTTAAAAATAAAAATATAATAGTTAATTTTTTTTCTTAATCTTATTACTTCATTGAATGCATGACTGAACACACATTTAGTAAAAATATATGAGAATGTGTCCCCTCAATTTATTAACTATTTTACTAATTTAAAAAATTGTTTACAATTATAATCTTATATTATATATATAAGAAAGCATGTTAACAGTACTGTACTCTTGTAATTCAGTAAACAATACATATTTTAATATAATCAATATTTAACAATAAATCAGAAGCTATTACGCATTATATACATTTGTACTGGGGAGGGAAGCTCAGAACAAAACATAATGTAGTTTGTATTCTCACTGTATTTTTTAATGACCTTCCCCCTTTCTTTTTTTTTTTTGCTCTTCTAAATAAGCTAGTCAGTAATAGTGATCTCTATAATATATTTATTTTATGTCTATTTTTTTTAAAATCTGAGGTTTCTATTATGACCTGAATTGTTATGTTTGACTTTGCATAAAATATGTATTTATTGATATTATAATTGATAATTATTCAAGCACAAGTGCGTGTGCTTGAATACATACATTTCCCAAAAGTAAAATTATTTAACTTAATTAATAATTATTATAACAGTATTTATTATAGCGAAATTCTAAATGTATTTTGTTTCTGAGGATAGGATATAAATGGAGGAGGGGGTGTAACAAAAATAGAAAAGCTTTATTTACAAAAAGAATGCTACTAGTGATGACAAGGCAGAAAATAAACAGTTCAGAGAGTTACAAAAACATTTTTAGGAACTAATAATAGAAGATTACTACATTTTATTACAAATGTTTGGTATCTGTATGGTGACTCTGCCAACAGATAGAAAATATAGACAATTGGTACCAATATTTTATTGTAATTTTATTGAAATTTGTTACCAAAATTAAATTATATCTTATTTTTTTAATGAATATTGGTAATAATTTTAAGTATAAAAGTGATTGTGGGCTTAGCACTTACTGCAGGAGCATGACATCTCCCCTATCGATATTAGGGAGATATATTACTGCCATATATTTATTTTTATTGTCAGTGCATAATAATCATTTAACTAGAGCATATTAACGTCAGTTTTTTTTTCTGGGTTTAAAGTAATTAGATAGTCATTTAGTGATCATTGAAAGGTGGCTAATTGTTTTTGATATAAGACTTGTACTTAAAAGAAAAATTTCAAATCTAACGTTGAAAGAATAAAACTTGTTTTAAAAAATTGATTTTTTTTTTTAAAAAAAAAAAAAAGGTATTAGAAAATTTCAAAAGTAACTTTCCTAATCAGATGTAGGCATTTCTTTTCTCTTGATATTTTTTAAGTATGTATATATGAAATAAAATAAAAATAATCGAATTAGTTTAGGAGTTCATAAGAAGTTCAAGCACTGGAAATCCACCAAACCATGTAAGGCAGAATATGGAATACTTCATTATTTAGGAATTAAAACATAATGAAAAGATAAATTTTAAAAGATTATTTTACATCTTCAAATGTTATTCACTATGTCATTATATATTTATAAAACTTTTTAATGGAAAATAAATGCTGTTATGGCAAATTTGCCATGCATTTGCATATATATACAATTGATTTATAAACAATATTCAAAACAGGTAAAGAATAAATATTTGTCATTGTATTAAAATGGCCCGATTTTAATTAAGCCCTGGTAATCTGTGCATAGCTCTTGACTCATGATATAGGTTTGGAAAACATGCTGCTCGGTGTATAATATTTTGCACCTTAACTAAAATCTGTACTGAGTTTCATCTTTTGCATCAACGATGTGATCCCCCTTTCCCCCAATTTTATTGTTTTGCTTTCAATTTACCTTACTTCTCCTTGGATTATTTCTGTTTTTAATGCCTTACATCTGATTTAGGCACAGTGCATGATGTTTTTGATGCAATTTAATGTCAGTCACATTTGCTTGAAAAACCATTGGAAGCAAACATTTCCATATTCTGTGTTAAAATTTTTGTAAATATGTTCAAAGCAATTCACATGATTACTAGGAATCTGTATTAACTCCACAACTTCTATTAACAATCTTTTTGGTGATTTAATATAAGTCATGGGACCACTGGTTCTGTTTGTATACTGTCACTATAAATAACTCCTTTATTTTTCTGTATCTTAGTAAAGTAGATGAACATTTTAATCTGCTGCTGCAGCTGTATTTGGATTTTAAAAAGTCATATGATATGTTTATTTATTTTATAATAGCATTTTAAATAAAGTATCTCTGTTTCTGTATGGAATCTATTAATGCAGAATAATTAATCTCCATCATATTATTAGTTTCCATTATTGATTATGAACAAGAACTAGAAGGTAATCGTTTGATAGTTCGATCTGATAAAAACAAAAATAATCAAATTGTCAGTCACTTAGGAAATCGTAATATTGAAATAACTGGTTGAGTCTCTATCTAGAGATTTTTCTTTCTCATATCCATCATCATTCTACCACTGTACTTTTAAACCAATAATTTGCAATGTTATTATATATGTAATATTAGGATCATTGTGTTTGGATATATATGTTATTAAATTTCTGCTAATAGGTCACAAGAGTAATTTGATATCAGAAAAGCATTTTGTATTAATAAAAAGTGAATATTTCTGATATTAAGAGATGGAAGGACAGTTAAGATAACATAGACAACTTTATTTTGTCCATTAATCAGCATTAATGTTTACACATTATTACATAGTATAATTAATGTTTATACATTATTACATAGTATAAATCTCAGGACTTGTGTTTATTTTGTTTGATTGTTAGTTTTAAAATAGGTTCTGATATTCTGTTATGAAATAACACTATATCTGATAATTATTAAACCCTCCATAGTTTGTTGTAGCGAAGGTTTCGGCAGAACTGCCATTTCTGATGATCGAACTTCAAATGAACTCCTGAGCAATGAACCATTTGATTATTATTATAATGATGATTAAAAGAAAAAGAATATATATAATTATAACATAGATTGTTAATCTTATATAAAGTTGTTATAAAATGGATATCAATTTCATAAATTACCTTCTTTATTCATTTTACTCTTAAGAATTTTTTCTTTTTCCTATATATAAATATACTATTTTTTTTGTCATAATACTATTATTTATTTCTCTGTTGGGTTTGTCTTAAACCTCTTTAACTTTCTTAAACCCCTTTAACTTTATTTGCCCATGTCATGTTCTATTGATTTAATCATACCTCTTTGTACTATTAGTTGAACTTTAGAGATCATATTTTAATTTAGTTGTTTTTAATATGTTTATTGTTCGAGGGCAGATGGGAAGGATGTACTCCTGTCTTTCTGAAGAAGTAGCCGGGGAACAGCTGGGAAATATAATAGTCTTGAAACAAAACTAGTTTTTCTGTTGTAACCTCTTTCTTTTTCAATTTCATCTTCAGTATTTTTAAATGCCTTTTAAACAGCATTTTAATATGTTGATGTAAGTTTAAATAGTTAATTAGTATTAAATAATACCTGAACCTAGCCGTTGTTTTCATACACTCTCGCCGTGTTCCCATTCTTCGCACTATCTCTCCATTTTTATTTTAATTTGAAATTTCAAAAAAAAAACAAAACAAGAAATTTATGAGTACACTCTGGGGGTAAAAAGTTAACACTGGCATTTTTAGTTTTCCGCTGTTATATTATTTATGTGTGTATATATTGTAATAGTGACTTTACTGCGTCATCTTTTTTTTTTTTTTAGTCTCTTAGTGGCATTTCTTTGTTTGCTATTAATTCTGTGTCTGACAAAATAATTGCTTATGGGCGAAGGGGGGAAAAAAGGAGTTTTACAAATTCTTATGAAAATAATTTAATAAATAAATGGGATACTCTAAAAGTTTTAACATTAATTAAAACCTGTTTTATATATGTGTGATATCTTTGAAACTAAAAATAGCTTCAGAGAAACTTTTAATCTTTTCTGCGCATGAACGTGTGTATATGTGCAACGCAATGTATTAATTATAAACAATAATATAATCTTTATATAATATACCTTGTTTTCTAAATAAAAGTTTTGTGTCAAAAAGAGTACAATATCAAATACAACAATGGATTTTGAAATAGGTTTAGTCCCTAATTAAAAGGAAACAGCGTATGCATAATCTAACATGAATACAATAAACAATTGTTAATAACTAAACAGTTCATATATCTTAGCAAACGTAAAAATAATAACTATAAACTACGCTACGCTGAAATAGTGTTCAATAAATTTACATCGCAAATCAGGACATGCTATTTTAAAATTAATTTAGCAGTTTTTTAATCTCTTGTTAGTGTATTAGTGGAATGACAAGCGCCGGAGGCAACGTAACGGATCATGGCCCAGTTCTGTCACTTCTAAACAATAACTTATTTGGTTATTTTGTTGTCTTGCATGTTTTAGTATAGTAATATAGAGTCGCAGACTCTGGAATTCCAGCATCATAGATAGCCACCCAGCTGTCACTTCTGGTGTCAAACTATTTCTGAATTAAACTAGTAGCAACTATTATGCAAAGATCACAAATTATGGTCATGTGATGTTTCAATTCTTCTGAATTCATCATCATCATCATCATCATCAACCATTATCAATCCACTGCAGGATGAAGGTCTCTCCAAGTTTAATCCATCTTCTCCGATCTTTAGCTTCTCTTCTCCATTATGGTCATGTGATGTTTCAATTCTTCTGAATTCATCATCATCATCATCAACCATTATCAATCCACTGCAGGATGAAGGTCTCTCCAAGTTTAATCCATCTTCTCCGATCTTTAGCTTCTCTTCTCCACAACACCCTTGCACATTTTCTTATTTCATCCATCCATCTCACATGTGGTCTCTTTCTGGGTCTTTTACAATCTCTTGGAATCCAGTTTAAAATTTCAATTGTCCATCTATTATCATCTCTTCTAGCAATATGTCCAGCCCAACTCCATTTCAATCTTTTAATTTTTTCAATAAGGTCAGTAACACCTGTTTGTTGTCTTACCCATACATTGCGTTTTCGATCTCTTCTTGTTACTCCCAACATACATCTCTCCATACTCCTTTGAGTGGTCTGAAGTCTCTGTATTGCTCTTCTATTAAGTGTCCAAGTCTCAGATCCATAAGTAAGAACTGGTAAAACACATTTGTTAAAAACCATCCTTTTCAAACACATAGGCATATTTCCTTTTAGTATCAAGTTATTTCTACCAAAAGCACTCCAACCAAGTTTAATTCTGTGGTTAATTTCCTCCATTATGTTTCCATCTGTATTAATAATCTGACCAAGGTATTGGTAACTGTTAACTTCTTCTAATTCTTCATAATCAATCTTTATTTTCATATTTTGAGCAAATCGATTAAACATTACTTTAGTCTTTTTAACATTTATCTTTAGTCCTACTTTTCTACTTTTATCTGCTAACTCCTGCAACATTTCCTGCAGCTCTGAAGCATTATTTGCAAAAACAACTACATCATCTGCAAAATCTAAATGACTTAAATACTCTCCATTTACTTTCACTCCTTTAGTTTCCCATTTTAATCCATAAAATACTTCTTGCAGCACTGCTGTAAAGAGTTTTGGAGATATGAAGTCACCTTACACCTTTCTCAATGTTGATTTTTCCAGTATCATTATGTAATCTAATTGTTGCTGTTGCATTTTTATAAATATTCTTTAAAATATGACAATATCCTGGATCTATACCTTGATGATCCAATGCTTTAATCACAGAAGAAATGTGTATAGAATCGAATGCCTTTTCATAATCTACAAATCCAAAACATAATGACAACTCATATTCGTTTGTCCTTTCTATGACTTCTCTCAATACCTGGATATGATCTATTGTACTAAAACCACTTTTAAATCCAGCTTGTTCTCTTGGTTGGTGGAAATCCAAAGTTCTCTGCAGACGAGTTGTAATTATCTTGGTAAAAATTTTATATAAAACTGATAAAAGGCTGATAGGTCTGTAATTTCTAATATCTTCTTTATCACCTTTTTTAAATATTAATATTATTACTGCATTATTCCAATCTTCCGGTACATCTTTATCATTTAGACATTTGGTATATAACTTTGCTAAAATTGTTTCTATTTCTTCACCTGCTTCTTTTAATATATCAATTATAATTCCATCATTTCCTGGAGCCTTTCCTTTCTTCATACACTTAATTGCATGTCTCACTTCTTCACTTAAAATTCTGGGCAATTCGGAAGATGTAATAGATATTGGAGGTACTTGTTCTTTATTACTATATAATTCTTGATAAAAATCTTCTACCAATTTCATGATGTCATCTCTCTTTTTAGTAATAATTCCATCTTTTTTTCTTATTGCAGATATAAATTTCCTACTGATACCAAAATGTTGTTTAACATTTTTGAGACTTTTATTTTCTTCTACAGCTTTCCTTGCTATTTCACAGTTATACTTTCTTATATCATTTTCAACTCTTTTCCGTACCATTTTACAAAATTCGAGATATTCAATTCTTTTTAATACATCATTTTTGTATATCTTCATATTCCTTCTTTTCTTCATAAATTCTCTAGTCTCAGTAGAAATTTTATTAGTCAATTGCTGCTTTTTTCTACCAGCTATGTTTGTTGCAGTTTTTAAAAGTGTATCAGTTATTTTCATATTAATTTCATTCAAATCTGAATCATGTTCAAAATCTCCTAACACTTGAAACCTATTTGTAAGTTCTAATTTAAATTCATTAGAATGTTTCTGAAGATTAGGAATATCAACTGTAAATATTGTTTTTCTTAATAATTTTTGTCTCTCTAGTTTTACATTAACATGTAACTTACATCTTACTAATCGATGATCACTTCGTGTGTTAAATTTATTAAGAACATTACAATCTTGAAATATGTATTTTCTGTTAGTCAAAATATAATCCAATTCTGCTGTACCTTCATTTGGATGCTTCCATGTCCATTTCCTTTTAATATTTTTCTCAAAAAATGAATTCATAATATAAAGTTTTTCTTTTTCTGCAAACTCCACAAGTCTATGTCCTCTCTCATTTCTATTACCATAAACAAAATTACCTACAGCAATTTCATCTTTCATTTGTCTACCAATTCTAGCATTAAAGTCTCCCATAACAATTTTAAAATGTTGTTTACTCTGATCAAAAGCCTTTTGTACATCCATATAAAAATCTTCTACTACTTCATCACTATGAGAACTTGTTGGGGCATAAACCTGAATTATCTGCATTTGGTATCTGCTATTAAGTTGTATAACTAATCTTGCCACTCTGTCCGATACACCATCAATCTCCACTATATTGTTCTTCCACTTTTTATTTATAATGAATCCTACTCCACTTGTATTTCCAATATGTGTGCCTTTATAATAGAGTATATGTCCACTTTTTAAATCAATTGTTTCTTCTCCTTTTCTTCTAACTTCACAAAGTCCAATAATGTCCCATTTAATATAAGACAGTTCTTCTTCTAATTCTTAATCTTCCTTCACTTGAAAGTGATCTGCAGTTGTAAGTACCTAAATAAAAAGTCGTCAACAAATGGCAGCCTGGGTCTGCAATCAGGGGATTCTTAGCACCCTCCGCCTTCGGCCACCAACCGCTGCCTTGGTTGGTGACTTTACAACCTCCTGGGAATAAGGACCATGCTTTAATTTTGTTTGTCATAATTGTATACATGTATTGGAAAAATATTTATCATTTACACAAACATTCATTCTGCCTTATCAGGCACTGAGAAGAAAGACCATGGTGTTTCTTGATCTTAAACTCAGAGGTAAAAAGCCAATAAACTCACCACGCTGGCTAATGCATGTTGGTGAGCAGCCCATCCATGTTCGTATACTATATGAATAATCACATAGTAATAACAGCTGCAACGACAAGAACGTACGGAGTGGACATTAGGAATTTGCCCTGCTCGGTTCCTTTAAGGCCTCCAAGAGGAATCAAAGGGTCTCTTTTCAGTTAATAGCAAACTCCTTTCTGCAGCCTCTTCTGAATTATTAAGTGATAAACCATTCCATTATTTATTTACTTACCTAAGGTCTGACTTCTGAGAAGTCACAGTGGAAAGTCTATGAAGGCTTGAAGAAATATTATGAACAGTAGAAAAAATGAAATCTTAATTTCTCTACTTGTTTATGTCAAACTTGTTTTTTTTAAATAACCTTCCTTCATTAAAAACAAATAAAAGTAACATTATTTATGAAAATATGGGTTTATTAGAAAAAAATTTACTCAGAGCTTTACGATTTTAAAACATAAGTCTTGGTGACTTCTGTCTTTTAGGTATATGTGAATTATATCCCTGTTAGTTTATAGAAGCAATGCAGCTTTGAACTTATACCAACTTTACTTTTCAAGGAACCTAATTTGACATTCCTAAACACTTAAATGAGACAAAATGAAAACATTATGATGAAAATCAGAGCCAGCATCAAAAATGGAAAAGCATTCTTTTGTAGCTTACTTAAATTCATAAATCATCATAGTAATATTGTCTATTAACCTCACTATTTAATATTTAATCATCGAATAGATATATAAATGAATGATTAGTTATGTCACCAAAAGTGACAAGTTGAGTTTCAATCCAGAAGTCTATAGCTTTTGATACAACTTTGCTACTGTGATATCTCTTCCCCCCTCAAAGTATACTAACTTTTATGCAGTATGAAATTTTAGATAACTTCTTTCTATATGAAGTATAAAGTGTTACATGTAATATAAAGAAAGGTAACGTTATTCAATGTTTACTTTATATGATTATAGAATTGGTCTTTGCTTCAATTTAAGCTATTTAATTTAGTCTTGCTTTATTTTCTGGAAAGTGTGAAAATATTTTTTTAAAAAAAGTAAACAATTCCTCTGCTATTGTTTTTTCTGGATTATATGTTTCATATGAAGAATTAAAATTTTAAACTGTTTGAAAACCTTACAAATTACCTTGCATATATACTGCAACCATTCTAAGATTTACATAAGCTCTGATTAGTCTGTTAAAAAGCATAATTATATATTGGAAATAAATTTTACCACAGCCTATATATTTTAACATGTTGACTAGCTCAGTGATATATAAAAAAAGCCATTTATTCTACAAAGATTTAGGGATAAAATACTCGTAGCTAAATCATAAACCAAATTCCAAAGTCTTTTCATACTACAATCCTTCTTAATATTTTTCTAGGATCTGAATTAATTAAAGTACAATATCAATTTAAAAGTACCTAATAAATCATTTCTGCTTTAATTTGAACCCTACAACAAATTTGAGTTACAGGCCTCTCGGAGAGTATGTTCTTGATTTTCATCATTGAGATGATCTGCCTTCTATAGCAGCTTAATCAATATGAAGTAATTGCTTTATAAATGTGTTAATGTGGTTTAATTCTCACAATGCAATTGTAATTAGAATACTATTACCTGCAATGCATATAAGGTATTAAAAAATAAGAAATAATAAAGATTGGACCATCCTTTATGTCAATGCTTTTATGAGTCTTCTAGGGGAAATGTTATGCAAAATATGACAAGGATATTCATCAATTGCATTATTATATAATCAACCAACTGATAAACTGTTTAAATATAATAAGCTTTCTTGTTTGTGAAATAAGCTGTTAATGAAAAGTCTGTTATGTATGTCAAATTTTATTATATTAATAGAGCTATGAAAAACAATGATAATTCATCAACATTTTTAGAGCATTCCAAGAAGACAGGACATTTGTTTGAACCTTCCAGCCCTAAAATAGTCTGTATTGAGAAAAATGACATCAAGCGGAAAATCAGAGAAGCATATTTTATTAATGGCAATAATAACTCCATCAATAGACGAGATACCTGCTTTGACATCTCCAAACGTTGGACTATCTAGTTCATTTGCATATGCTTTGCATACTGTTTTGTTTCCCTTGCCCTATTTTTTCATTCTGCAGCTCACAGTACCGCTATGAATATGAGGCAAAATGACCTCGAAAGCGCTTAGCGTGTAATAATTTCTGTGTATTTTTATAGCTTCTCATTCAAGCGTGGCATACGCTTTGTTAATTTTGTATATATTGGAAATATTAATTCATGAAGTTAATTAATTTCATTTTAATAATAATAATAATAAAAGAATAATATCCTTTCATATGTTTGTTAACAAATAATCATGCCATACTCATAATCTGCTACATTTTCATTTGAAGGTTTATCTCATCAAATGACAATCAAGGCTAACTTTACCCTTGTTTGGGCAACATAATATTATGTGAAGTCAAGTCAACATTGATGCTTGATAAGTATATGAATCAAATTTATCGAGAATGAGTTATTATTTGCTTGGTTTTTCAGGCTTCTGAAAGACACATTCATTGTTATGATGACAGAATCCACCTATTTGTGGTCATTCTTACTGTTTTTACTTCCATTTTTTTCAAGTATTATATATATTTTTAATGTGTTAAATTGTCTTACATATGACCAATTTAAAACAATTTTAATTTGATCATTTATGCTTCAGATGAGAGTTTAGGCCTGATCTGATTGAATATGCAAATATCAATTTCTCTTATTGTTTACAGTATTTTCACTAGCAACACAGTCCAAAAGTATTAATACTTTTTTTTTCGATATCAACTTTCATATCCATAGAGAATCACAAGAAACATTGTAAATGCAACAATTCTGATTATCATTTTTAAGGATATTCCTTGGCTATTGGATCTTTTGTTGTTGATGAATGATATAAGAAAATAAAAGATGCCAATCATTTTTATATCTTCATCATTAATTATGGGTTCAATTGCAGCTTGTGACTTTCTTGATAGATCAATGTTTGTACCTTCTATGAAGATATTAAATTTTCTCTTTATTTTGTTGTAATCTACAGTACCTTTGATCAGGCTCAAATAAATAAAACAATCATCTCATATGATTGAGAATGAAGGATCTGTAAGTTAAAGGTTTCTGGATCAATCTCCTGATGAGTTAAAAAAAATCTAGGTTACTTAAATAGAACTTGTGTGATTCTGTCTCTTTGATATTCAAACATTATCTCCCAGGCAACTGACTGTATGATAAATAATGAATAATTGCAACATGTATAAATCTTTTTGCTCTGAAATCATTTCACCTTTATGTAAACGAATTTGTCACTAAATAAATATCTAAGGTTTCTTTGATGAAGCAGTAAAGAATTTGTAAAGAATTTTTTTTTTTAACAGGAGTAATATGATTTGAAGAACATCTGCTTCATTGACATAAGATGGCCAGAAACCGTGTAAGCCAAATTAGATCTCCCTTCAAAAACCTTAAATGGAGCATTAAACTCATCTTTCTCTTACTCATACTATCCAGTTATTTTTTAAACTCTGATACCCCTCCCCATTTCTATTCCATTTTAATAAAAGCTGTACTTATAAATTTATTTAAATAATATTTACTAAGGCTGTAACGTCAGGAATATGCACGTAAAAATGCGATAGTAAGGACCTCTACAGGTCTTAACCACAAGCTTACGTAAGCTTGTGGTTAAGACCTGTAGAGGTCCCTACTATCGCATTTTTATGAGCTCATTCCTGAGGTTACAGCCTTAGTAAATATTATTTAATAAAAGCTGTTATGTTGGTTCCATTATCTAAACGAAAGCTATAAAATCTATTTCTTATGTAAACGAAAGCTATAAAATCTATTTCTTACATTCTTTTTACATTTAAAAATTTCTCATTCTCAGTTCAATTTATCATAAATTTTCTTCAACATTCTATCCTCTGAAAATAAGAGTTAATTCTTTATCTTCTAGTTTTACATAAATTATTCTATAATCCGAGTTCATTTTCTATTTTTGCCTTTTCCCCGATATCTAATTTTTCTATTTTGCATCATATAACAGTAAGCTTTTTTTCATTCTTCCATATTTTATAAAAAATTTATTTTTATATAATTCTAAGCTTTTTTTTTTTTTTTTGTTTATAGTTATTTTTCATAACTTTAATCCTTTTTTTCTAATTAATTTCTTAATCATCTTTTCCTACTTCTTGTAATTATATATTTTTAATTTTTTTCTATACATTTATCCAATTTCTTATATTTCTTTCTTTCCCAAAATGTTTCTTGTTCTTCCTTTCCACCTAATCCAATTAAATTCTATTTTTACTTATTTATTTTCATTTCTATATTGAAACTTTCTAAACATTTTAAATTTAATTTTTATTTTCTTCATTAAAAATGAAAACTATCCTTCACAAGCTTCATTTGCTACCCAAAATTTACCGTCCAACCTACATCTTTTTCGTATTCTATCTAAAAATTTCTGATCTCTCTGGCCAATACAAAGTGCATCCAAATCTGAAAACAGATGCCAACACGTAAGATTTTAATCAAGTCTTTTTTATTTTAATTGACTATCTTGGTAAGTTTTTTTTTTTTTTCATTTAATAAAATATATTTACTTCTCTACTTCTTCATATCAAATAATATCTCCCATTTTTCATATAAGATTTTTCTTAGCTGAATTTCATTTGCATACTTCTTTCTGCTTTTTTATACTTCTCTAATAATAAAAATCCACATTTTTTATAGTAGTTATCAGCAAATAAAAGTGAAGTCACATTATATATCCTCACCCCTATCCCTAATCTTTCTATCTTTTTGTTTTAACTCAATTTCACATTTAATTTCTAATGATTCTACCCCCCACTCCTCATTAGTATTTAGAAAAGTTATCTTCTTAAAGACTTTCAATCATTTTAAAACAACCCTACATCTATAAATAGTCAAAATAAGAGTCATAGATCAATTCATAGATCACATGACCCTATCTCTTAAGCTTGTAAGTTATAAACAGTGAGGATTGCCAATTCCTCTACAAGCTTTATGATAAATGCTTAGCCAGAGCCAGCACTTAAAATATCTCTGTCAGGAACCCCTCCCCAAACCCCTGACCATGGTTTCATGATTTGGCACTCCTCAAAGAGGTGTCAGAGTAGGTTCAGACACTAGATCTAAAAATACCAACCCAAAGCTAAGCACTTAGCTAAAAGTTATCTATTGAGTGGAAAATCTGAAATTTTCAGACATCTACATGTCTTCAAACCCAGCTATCCAACTCAAATAGCTATATGGGGCTGATAGATCTTCAGCCATATATGGTATGGCTGAAGATCTATCAGCCCCATATAGCTATTTGAGTTGGATAGCTGGGTTTGAAGACATGTAGATGTCTGAAAATTTCAGATTTTCCACTCAATAGATAACTTTTAGCTAAGTGCTTAGCTTTGGGTTGGTATTTATGGCTGAAGATCTATCAGCCCCATATAGCTATTTGAGTTGGATAGCTGGGTTTGAAGACATGTAGATGTCTGAAAATTTCAGATTTTCCACTCAATAGATAACTTTTAGCTAAGTGCTTAGCTTTGGGTTGGTATTTTTAGATCTAGTGTCTGAACCGACCCTGACACTTCTCTGAGGAGTGCCAAAGCATGAAACCATGGTCAGGGGTTTGGGGAGGGTTTCCTGACAGAGATATTTTAAGTGCTGGCTCTGGCTAAGCATTTATCATAAAGCTTGTAGAGGAATTGGCAATCCTCACTGTTTATAACCCTACATCTATTTTATAATTTCAAGATTTCTCCACAATTTCTTTATGTCTACCCTATAATACATAAGTCTTTTTTTTTTTTAAAAAAAAAAAAAAAACCGTAGCAAATAATTGATTTTTTTTTCTTTACAAAGGATTTCAATCAACTGAGATAACAATAAATAAATTATCTCCTATTCTTCTATTTGGATAAAGTCTGTTCTGAATCTCTCCCAAAATTTCATTTTCTTCCATCCATTAAGGGGAACATACAGAACCATTTACATGGAATGAAAGTTATTGCTAGTAGACTATAGCTAATTAACTACATAAAAATTTCCACACTTATCTACTCATAGGGATTTTTTATTATAAACTATAATTTTATTAAAACCTTTTAAATTAACGTTTGTCTATTTTTCCTTCCCTATTACCAATTCAGCCACCCTATTATTTAATTCCCATATTTTTCCTTACCTATTACCAATTCAGCCACCCTATTATTTAATTCTCTCTCTTTTCCTTGTCAATGTATCTAATGTTCTATTCAGTTTTGTATCCACCAAAATATCAATCTAATATATTATGCTCTCTAATGAATTGTTTTCATTTACAAACTCTTTATTCAAAAATTTTATTACAAGTTCATTAATTATTTTTCACCAGATCTTTTCTGTCTCACATGTGATGTGATGTGATATGGCTACTCATTTATCGAAGTCAGGAATCTCTCAGCCAACATGTCCAAGAAAAAACTGTTAGTCACCTTCCCACCCTGTTTTTCCTATATTCTTTTCTATTCTGCTTTATCCCATCTCCACAACATTATCTTTGTCCACATTATGGCCTTTGTATCAAGATACTCTGTATCTTTAACCCCAGCATAAAGACCAATAACCCACTTTCTGTATCTTGGTCTATATTTGTTCTCACATAAATTTATTATTTGTATCCTTTCTGCTTATAAGCATTTATATTCTATTAGTAAATGTCTAATATTTTCCATACCTACCTTACACAACCTGCAGACTAATCTTACCAACATCTCTCCATTTATGTGTGTATTCCCTTGTTGCTAGCAATTCTGTTCAAGCCTTAAACAGTAAACTATTTTCCCTGCTATTATCATAAACTAACTCACACCCAATATTCTATATATATATATTAAAATATTCACTAGAATAAAAACTATAAAATTTTAATATATATATATATATAAGCTCTTTTTAGTCCATACTAGTTTTCCATCTCTCCAGCTTCCTATTTTTTATAAATACATCTATTCTTCTATCCCAGTCTTTGCTACTATAACACTCAACAATTCTTCTAACAAAATCATTCTACCCTTTGTACAAGTATACTGACAAGGTCTTTATCCAAATCTTCTGCATACTGTACTACCTTTCTCAACCATCTTGTTTTCTGCTCTTTATTCATGTTATGGTCCAGGTTTTCCACCATAAGAGGGGAGAACACAACTCACTATGGGCAGACATAGTGTCTTTGGGTAGGATGCTGTGCATGATGTGATGAAGTACCACCTCCAGTGGACTAGTTCTAAGTTTACACATTAAATTTAGATATAAATTTGGGCTAGTTCTTCCATACCTCACTCCTCTTTCAGATTCCATTATGCATCAGTATTCAAAGTCAGGGAGAAATTTGCCTTTGGCTCTCTTCAGGTGTGAATTTACATTAGATAGCAACTACTGCACCTCTATATAGATTCCATTTGATTTAAAGATCCATTTGTGTGTGGGTATATATATATATATCCAGTTATAAGTTGATGAGTGAATGTATAAATGATTTTGATAAACTAGAGACCAATTTAATTTAAATCAGATTAACAATGTCTGTTTGTATAACAAAATAAAATTCAAAACTGCATGATAAAAAGATTATATTTGTATGTGTCAAGAATGTATTTCTATCATATCAATGATTAATATGTTCACTATTCCAACCCTTGCCCATTTCTATCATATCAATGATTAATATATTCACTATTCCAACCCTTGCCCATGGTAGAGATACATTGCAAGACACTAACTATTTACAAAGCAGATAAAAAAATTCTTTTATTAAATTGACTGCGAAGCTAGCTTACTAATTTATAATATTATACAAGCATATCCATAATAGCCCCGTCATCCAATTCCAGTTATTGCTGTTCCATCTTCTTTTGGGACCCCCCATGTACAATTTTTTAAAGTTGATATGAAAGAGCATCCGTACTATAAGATTAGTCATTTACCAAAGAAAAATAAAAATAAACAATTGTTAGTTAACAAAAAACAAATAACACAAACTCTATCCTGCAATAAGGTATGTGCTTAATATGGAATAGTATCAAAAAGTTTTACCTTTTTCCATATCAGTGATGATGATGATTAAATATCAAATCACTATTGAGGAAAAGCTGATATAAACTTTATTCAAAAAAAAATATTTTGTCTAACTTAATAAATCCCTCCCTTCACTTTGTTGCTTCCAATCATAATGAAATCTTCCAAATTTTAGGCAAGTTTTAAGTTATCAAGTATGGAGATAAGATAAAACTAGAATTTTTTACTATATATATAATAAATCAAAATATTCATTAGTTCATCTTCATTAATGTCATCTTGATTAATGTCCATGAGTTATCAATAATGTCTCATAGATACAGTCTATCTCTCTTCGAATTATCCTCAGTAAGTTATTCATCACCTGCTAGAATTCCTTGGCAACATGCTTGAAATGATGTTTCCTTTTTCTGTAGTTGCTTCCATTCTGGATCCATTTATACATAGAACTTTTGGTGTTTCTTTAGGCATTATATAGGCAAGTAAATCTAATCATCATGCTTCTATGGTAGAACTGTAGTAATCCAACCTATGGCAATATTAATTTAGCCAGAATACATTGTGTATGTGCATTTATTGAAATAAGATCCTTGTTTCTACATCACCTTCGAGTAGTAAGTTACAAATTGTTCATTACTCAAACAAATGATCTATATTAAGGTAATTATAAGGCTGAGCACTTTTGGAAATCTTTAGTTCCTATGTTCATAGCATATCTTTGGGTATTGGCTTGAGTTGTTATTTTTAAAGACTGAGTAGTAATTTATGCAAATTTATTCAATATCTTCATATAGTCCACTTTCTAGGATGGAAAAACATGATTTCATCTGGTTTATTGCATTGTCATCATTTGCAGTGAAGCATGCTTTTATTTTTTGTTTAGTAGGGTGTTCTGTACACAGCACCTTTGCTACAGTGGGTTCAAATATATGGCTCACGGTTTTTGGTGTTTGAAGAATATAGATTTACTTTCATTGTTGTTTAGTGTTCTCCTATATAAGTAGTGATGTTAGCCTGGGTCTCCATAATAAGCTACTCTACATCTGTGTTTAGGCATGCAATTTTATACTCTGCTTGTGCTATTTGATCGGAGAGTATTTGATCTTTAATATTGTTTATTAATCTTTTCATTGAAGGTGTATATGAAATTCTAAATCAAAGGAATCAGCAAATATTTTGTAGAATTTTCTGGAAATTAATGATGTGTAAGGCAACAGCATTCTTGGTTTATTGTTTCTAATTGTGTCAGTTCTTAGTTTATTATGAATTTGTCTAATACTTTTGTTGATAGTGTTCTGTATGAATCCAATGCTTTTCATTTCTTTCATATAGTTAATGAGGTGCTTTTTGCAGTCTCATTTAAATGACTTACACAAGAAAAAAGTTACTTGGTCTCTCCATAATAAGCTGTCTACATCTGTGTTTAAGCATGCAGTTTTATACACGGCTTGTGCCATTTGATCAGAGGGCATTTGATCTTTAGTATTGTTTATTAGTCTGTTCATTGAAGGTGTATATGAAATTCTAATTTGAGGACTCAGCAAATATTTTATAGAATTTTCTGGAAATTGACAGTGTGCAAGGCAGCAGCATTCTTGGTTTATTGTTTCTAATCGTGTCAGTTCTTAGTTTTTTTATGAAATGTTCATTGAAGGTGTATATGAAATTCTAATTTGAAGGAATCAGTAAATATTTTATAGAATTTTCTGGAAATTGAGCAGCATTCTTGGTTTATTGTTTCTAATCGTGTCAGTTCTTAGTTTTTTATGAAATTTGTCTAATACGTTTGTTGATAGTGTTCTGTGTGAATCCTATGCTTTTCATTTCTTCCATATAGTTAATGAGGTTCTTTTTGCAGTCTGATTCAATGACTTATATAAGAAAAAAGTTACTTCATCATTTATATATATGCCAGCGATATTTTACTTCTCTTTTCTCCATGCTTGAGATATTTTACTTCTCTTTTCTCCATGCTTGAATAATAGTGCAGTTTTTATTTTTAAGTTTCAATTTAAAATCCAATTCAGCTCTTCAAACCATACACATTTATCAAACTTTTCTCTGTTTAAATGTTGGTTGTAATTTCTTATAATTTTGCGCTGTGAAGATTATATGAGTAATTTGGAATGTTTGAACAGGTCATCCATCTTCTCTTGGATGTGGACATTCTATCTTCAAAAGATGGCTTTGTACAGTTCTTGTATCATTTGAAAAATAACAGATGACAACAGAAATGAACTGAGTTTGCTTTTATACATTTAGTTTTTGGTGTTCAGTATACAAGCATTTCCATTTCCTTTTCTATTGCTGTAGCTATCTATTGTTATGAATATTATATAGATTGCAGTTAGAAATAAAATTACATAACAGAATTCCACTTTTATCTTCCCTACTTGGATACTTAGTGATTGGCTTGACATTAGGTCATCACTATGTTTACTAAAGTCTAGGTCTTTATTCTTGATGTTCAACACATAAATAACTCATTGTTGGTCAATATATATATATATATATAGGAAGGATTTCTTTAACTGGGTTTTTATTTCTCATTAAACAAGGGAAATTAATTCATTGTGATTTAGTCCTTAATAAAGCAAACATTAATCGTGTATATCTATATATGTATGTTTGCAAAAACATATGATAGTGCATATGCAGTTATATGATATAGTCAAAATTTTAACTCTTAAGTAATGTGTGTATTGATTTAATGTTGGATTGTCTATTTGTTTTTTGTTTGCAGAAGGGTTATAAAGCCTATTCATTTTATCTTCTGAATTTCCTTGTCATATAAGTTCTTTCATAGTTTCCTATTTCATTAACTGCATTACAGTAAAGATATATATATATGTATGGGTCTCTGGTTCGAACTCAACCAGTAATGTGTCTCTATTGTAGATGGCACATAGTTAAACTTGTTAGCCTTCATCTCGATCCCTTTTGAGATTTACTGGATTTTTTTAAGGTTTAAAAGAAATATTGGAGTGTGCATCATTCTGTATGGATCAACTCCCTGCTCCCTTTTGAGACTTACTGGATTTTTTAAATAAATGAAATAGTGGGTTGTCCATTATTGTGTATGGATCAATTCCTACATCTTAGTTGGATGTAAGTAGCTCAGTATTTTTGCTTTTGTTCTTACCTCGGTATATGCTCATCACAAATTTAATATTATTGTATTTTTTTTATGTCATCTCTTTTTTCCCCTCTTGCTTCAACTAAAACTCACGCCTATCTTTTAATTTATGCATAAGTGAAGTATGTTAGTTATATGGTCATTCTGACTGACCAAAATATGGCTTCAAAATGTGGGTGTTGTATGTTCCCTTAATTACCTCCCATGCCTATCCAAAATGTATTTGGACCTGATTGTAGAATAGTAAATGGTGCTTCGTATGGGTGATAAAATTTTTGATATTTATTTTCCAGTGCTTTACTTAGATGAGGCATCTGCTTTGTTCCTTTAAGCTGTCTATATGCTTTATACATATTACTTTCCATGTGATTTTGAGTATGTTTAATCATGGGTTGGTACTTAATGAATAGTGTTGCTTTCATGTCACTCTTGGATTGCCTATACTCTATGTTTGGTTGGATGGTCATAAGCTATGATTTAGTGAAACATGTAGGTGTATCCATCCATGCCCTACTTGCTTTGAACACCTCTTCCTTGTGTTTGTGATGTCATCAGTTATTCTCTCTCTTTTTTTTTTTTTTTAAAAAAATATTTGGGTTTTCCTTTGGGTTTGTCTGGTTTACGTGTTCCAGGTCACAATCCTGAGGTCCATTTTTAACATTTGCTTTAAGCATCCATATTTTATATGCTTAATGAATGTGAAAGGGGGCTTGGAACTTTTTTGGGGTTAGTTGTTTGTGGTGTGGTATTCACCATCATGATCCAATAGCTTTCTCTACTTGGATCATCATCTACATGATGGAGGGATTTTAGGTACTATATCAGAAATCTAAGATGATCAGATATATTGTCTCTATCTGTCTTTCCCATATTGATGTGGTGGTTGTGACAGATTTCTTTCATGGTGATTCTTTGAACTGATATTGATCTGCTCCAAAGGTTATCACCATATTTTCCAACCTTATGTTTGGAGTACATTTTGGATTTCTGGCATGGGTCAATCATTTTATTTGGGTCTTTGATGGTGATCTCTGGGCTGTTTCTCATGCTATATCACTTCTTCTTATTCTGGGTTTTTGGTCCATCTCAGTTTGCTGTTCTCCAATGACGGGTATCTTTTGGCATAGCTGGGGATTTGATCACCACTAATCTTTGATTGAGGGCTTCATCCATCCTGTCAATTCGATTGTGCATTTCGGTTGCATTTTTCATATCTCTCTAGGGTCATTTTGTTCATGATTGTGTCAGTTTCTACTGAGGCTACTTTGTCCTTGAGTCATTTGAGATGATAGTCCAAGGACTCTAGTGTTTTGTCCTGTGACTGTCTCAATGTTCTGTTGTGTGGAGAGGATCCATCCTCGAATATACATCCTGAAATTCCCTTTGGACACCCCATCTCTAAAAGTCTCCAGGTCCCTGTACACATCATCACACTTGATAGCCAACTCCCCAATTATTCTAGACCTAAACTTCACAAATCGTTGTTGGCACTTCACATTTTTTCATCTATCTCACTTCTCAGGTTGACAAGTGATTGTTTCGTTTCAGAGTTATTCCTTTAAACCCTACTTAAGTTTATTGACAACTGTTCCATATCAATGGACAGCCTAGTTTCTATATCTTTTTATTTCTATTTTTAAATCTGCCTTAACATTATTTATGTTTGCTTCTAAATTCCCCATATTGCTCTGTTTTGGTTCATCTTCCTCTTCCCCTTCATACTGCTCAAGTCACCTATTAAGCTGCTTATGTTACTGTTCATCCTTGCTTCCATGCTGTTCATTTTTGCTTCCATACTGCTCATGTCATGGTCCAACTTTGCTTCTATACTGCTCATCATCACTTAGAACATTTGTTCTAAGGTTGTTTTATTGCCTGTACCCTATGCCACTTTGACTTTGAATACTTGTACCGCTTCATCATTGAGTACTCCTTGAGCTTGGGGTAACACCTGATCTGCGACATGTACCTGTGGAGGGTGATCAACTTTGGTCATAGACTCCCTAGGTATTTGGTTCCATGAAGACCCTTCTCTAATACTAACACTACCATCTCATTCACTATCGCTACTACTTTGTAGTTCCTCAGAATGTTTCATATTTACTCTTAATAAATGCTTTCTGCTTCTGGTTATCATCAATTTTTTCTTTAATAGTTAAATATAGAGTTATTTCTTCTTTTATAGATTCAAATAGATACATGTCATAGAACCTTCTGCTACCCCTTGCCATTTCAGCACTTATATTTAACATATTTCTGCATTTTTTTTTGTTTATGTACATGTTGTTTTTAAATGCTTCCTTTTTTAATCTGTCTTTTTATTCACCTAACTCACCTATGTTAAATTTAGTTTATTAGTTAATTATTTATTTATGATCTCAGTTTATCATTTCATTTCTCATCAGTCAATTTATATTTAATGTTTCACATTTCTCATCAGTCAATTTATATTTAATGTTTCACATGAGATTTTTCTTTTATTGTCAGGTGTATCAATTGGTTGCTACTCAGATGAATTCATCAGGGTTGTATACCATGAAAAATTTGTTAAAGAATAAGTTCACACACAAAAAAAATATTTATTTTAATTTACCAATCCAATGGCTAGACCTCCTTAGAAATATATGTTTCATGCTCCAGATGTAACAGTCCAGTTTTCCACCAGAAAAGAGGGGACACATCTTACTGATTGGACTTAGGATCTTTGGTAGGCTGCTGTGAATGATATGATGAAGCACCTAACCTATGATTGTATCTAACTCCAATGGGCTAGCTCTAAGTTTACACATTAAATTTAGATAAAATCTGAGCTAGTTCATCCATACCTCACTCCTCTTTCAGATTCTATTATGCCTCAGTATTCAAACTCAGGGAGAAATTTGCCTTCAGCTCTCTTCAATGATGAATTTATACTAGATAGTAACTACCACACCTCTCTAAGATTTCAATTTATTTAAAGATCCATCCAAACATATTACTATATTATCATATAAGAATAAAATGTGGGTGTGGGGGTGAGGTATATATTTCCAGTTATAAGTTCATCAGTGAATGTATAAATGATTTTGTAATACAAGAGATCAATTTAATTTAAATCAGATTTAGCAATATTTATTTATATAACAAAACAAAATTGTATATGTCAAGAATGTATTTCTACCATATCAATTCAACAATTGTTAATTAACAATAAAAAAGAAATAACAAAATTGTATATGTCAAGAATGTATTTCTACCATATCAATTCAACAATTGTTAATTTAAAATAAAAAAGAAATAACACAAACTCTGTCCTGTAGTAATGTATGTGCAAACTCTGTTCTGTAGTAATGTATGTGCTTAATATGGAATAGTATCAAAAAATCTCACCTCATTCCATATCAGTGATGATGATGATCAAATATCAAGTCACTATGGAGGGAAAGCCGACTTAAACTTTAACAAAAAACCCAAAATATTTTGTCTAACTTAATAATCCCCCCCCCCATTTCACTTTGTTGCTTGGAATCTTCAAGTTCTAGCATGTTTAAGCTACCAAGTATGGAGATAAAAATTTTTTTTACAAACAAATATAAAAAGAAATAATATATATTAAATCAAAATGTGCATTGGTTCATCTTGATTAATGTCCAAGAGTTTAGCAATATTGTTTCTTATGGATACAGTCTATCTCTCTTTGAATCATCCTTCCTCTGTAGGTCATTTATCACGCGCTAGGATTCCTCAGCAACATGCTTGAAATAATATTGTTTCCTTTTGCTCCAGTTGCTTCCATTCTGGATCCATTTAGATACTTATTATAGGACTTGTGCTGTTTTTTTAGGCATTATATAGGCAAGTAGATTGAATCATCATGCTTCTATGGTAGGACTGTAGCAATTCAGCCCTATGGCAATATTAATTTAGCCAGAATACATTGCGTAGCAGTTCATAATAGATTTACTTTTTCTTAATTTACTATTTGGCATTTAACAATTTTAAGTTACTTCATCATTTATATATATGCTAGTGATGTTTTACTTCTCTTTTCTTAATGTTCGAATAATAGCACAGTTTTTATTTTTAAATTTCCAATTTGTACAAATTTATCAAACAGTTCTCTGTTTAAATGTTGGTTATAATTTCTTGTAATTTTGCTCTACAAAGATTATACAAGTAATTTGGAATGTTTGAGCAAGTCATCCATCTTCTCTTGGATTCAAACATTCGATCTTTAAAAGTTGGCTTTGTTCAGTTCTTGTATCATTTGAAAATAATAAAAGATGACGGAAATGAACTGGGTTTACTTTTATATGCCACTTAGTTTCCAGTGTTTAGTATACAAGTATTTCTATTGCTGTAGCTATCTATTGTTGCACATATTATATTGACTGCAGTTAGAAATAAAATTATGTAATAGAATTCTACTTTTAACTTTCATACTTGATTGCTTAGTGATTGGCTTGATATTAGATCATCACTTTGTTTATTAAGTCTAAGACTTTATTCATGATGTTCAACACATTTATAAATAACTCATTGTTGGTCTATATAAATAGGAAGGAATTACTTAACTGAGTTTTTTATTTCTCATTAAACAAGGGAAATTAGTACATTGTGACATTTGTTTAATTTAGTCCTTAATAAAGTAAACATTAATCGCATATATATATATAAATATTACCAAAATCACACTTTTCTTTATGTTTGCCGCAATATCATATAAATACAATTTATCCAAACTTCAAACACTTTTTATCAAAACTTTATTTGTACGTACACCTACGTTTCGACTGACCTGCAGTCTTCTTCAGAGCTATGATATAATTTGGGTTTGATTATTTTTTTCAATTTTTTTATATATATATTTTTTTATGTTGTTTTTAATTTTTTATTGTTTAAAAAAAAAAAAAAAATTTTTTTATGGTGTTATTATATAGTTAAGTTTTTTTTTTTTTGTTCATTATATCATAGCTCTGAAGAAGACTGCAGGTCAGTTGAAACGTAGGTGTATGTACAAATAAAGTTTTACAAAAAAATGTTTGAAATTTGGATAAATTGTATTTATCACATTGTAACGGAATAGCGTTACATAGGGCTTGAACCTAGGAAACTTAAATATATATATTCACGACGAAATAAATGACAAGTACAAAACTTTTAAAAAAAAAAAGCGATCTAAGATATTTTGAATGGGGGGGCAATTAGTAGATTAAAATTTAGAGAATTTGAAACAATAAGCAGGATGTATGTTGGTAAAGTCTAGATAACAATCCAAATTTAGAAACAGAGGTGATAAAAAGTGTACACTGCTATTGTACTACTTAGACTTCTGGCTCCAGCTAAAACAATACTTAAAAAAAATGGTAAAACTAAATTAAATTCCAACGTGGAGCAAATGTCCCAGAAACCATTGAATAAAGAGGACCCTTAATTAGCAAATAAGAACTAATGACTCATGAGTGCATGACAGAGATTGGAGGAAAAATTCAAGGTGTCGTGGCAGGAAAGAAGAGAAGAAAAAGGCAAGACAGAACTGGAGAGAGACTTTAATTACAATTATTAATTATTGATTAAGAGTTGTGGAAGGCGAAATTAATTTGAATTTTAGCGGAGAGTATTATTAATTTTTTGGCAGAGCTTCTGATTAAGTACTTGGACTTCTTAACCTAAACTTTGTGTGATACCGTAGACGAAATGCGTTGCTGAATCCAAAATTCGCGGCTTGGCCGCCAAACCTTCGCACCTGGCACCGCTGATCGATCCTAGAATGCTCTCAACCTCAGAGAAAATGAACTCAAGGACCACACATGCCCTGGAAGCCTCACCAAAAGCCCATGCTGAATTAAAGAAAACATCGCTCAGGATCCCATTACAGTCTTCTCGTTCCACGGTAGTTATATTTTAACATTTGCTCACACATCCATGCACCAGCTAAATTAACTTTAAAGTGGAGAACGATTTACAAACATTAAGTGTAAAATGATAAAATTACTAATGACCAAATTGAATCACTAAAGAACTCAACCAGAATCATATGTACAATTAGATTCAGCAAATATCTGTGCAAATTCATACCTAATTCTGTAAGTTATGTTATCTAGACTTACTAAATCATATATCTGCATGATAATTTTATTTACCCAGTTTTTTTCTAAATAAATCATTCATTTAATTAATACTTCTTTTATTGATCGCTGAATTTCAAATTTATTTAAATAATGTTGAATGAGTGGGGAGGATCTATTTTGTATAATTTGAACGGACATTTAATATTTTAGTTAAGATTTAAGTATATTTATAGCGTTTATATTTGTCATACAATTCTTATGTTAAGGTTAAGTTGTGGTTAATTTATTCTGGGGGATATAGGGCGGGCCCAACAGTGATAAAGGTGTTTCAATATTGTTTTAACGGTAATGTGCGATCTAGTTCGGAAATAGTGTTGCTGTGTTCGTTTCTTGCTGTCCGCTGGAGTGATACTTGGGCATGTTCTGTGATATAGTTGAGTGAGCGTGTGCACGTGCGTGGCGAGCTTGTAAAGGTTCTCCTGGCGCCTATTACTCGGGTTCAATCTGAATCTACGTATGAAACAAATAAAAGCGTACGTGTATATGTGTTTGAAATTATTTTCACAAAACATTATGTAAACCCCGGACGAAATAACACAGCAGGTTCGTAAAAGGGAATCGTCAACAGAACAGCGTAAATACAGAAATAGCGACGACGACGAGTCGCGGGGTTAATATCATATATATATATATGTTCACAAAAAAATGAAGGATAATGCATATTCAACTATCTGTTAGTTAGCTTAGGCTATATTTAAAATGGGTTTTTGGGGATAAATAAAGGCTGGTTCCATTAGGATTGTAAGCTATCCTTACATTTGTAACCCAATTCAATGCTATTTTTGGCTATTCTCTTACTATCTATAGATTACAATCTACCAAACATTTTCATTTTACTTTTTTGCATTTCTCATATAAAAACTTGACTATCCCATTTCTCCTTTAGTTGCCTCCTTTGTCATCCACACATGTCTTCCTACTTCTCTTTGTACTTTTTCTAAGGAATCTAATACTCCTTTGATAACACATATCACATCATTACCATAGTTAACTCTGCTACTGCCACTCCTTTCCATACAATTCTTGCATCATATTTATTATATGAAAAACACTGTTAAATTTCTTTGTCATTCTTTTTCTTTGCTTTGCTTCATTTATCAATTTTTTTTCCCATTCTTCAAGCAATTCCTCTGATTACTTAAGACAATTCTAAATAGTTGTACCTATTCACCACCCTTAATTTTATATCCCTCAAGAATAATTTTTCTCTTCTCTTTCCATTTACCATCATTACTTTTGATTTTTCTTCACTAAATTTAATATCAATCTCTTTCTGTTCCCATGCACAAGTCAACAGCAGAAGTTCCATACTTCCCTATTTTCTATCCATATGAAAATATCAGCAAATAAAAGACCTGATGATATATACACTCCCTTGCCATCTACTAATGGATATCTTTATCTCTCTTCCTAATCAAGCTGTTGCCCTTTCCGTTTCTATTAAATATAATAAAAACAAAATAAGTGACATAGATCATCTTTGCCTTAATCACATTTCATTTTTAACTCAGACTGCATACAATCTCTTAATAGGATCATTAAAATCCCATTCATTTTCAGATTTACTATATTTATAATCTATTTTTATTCACTCTATCATATGTCTTTTGTATATCTATAAAGACCAAATATAATTGTATTTCTACTCATTGCTATAAATTGTGTGGTTATAAATAAACTATCTACTGTATGCCTATCCATTCTAAAACCTCATGCATTTCTCCCATTATATTATTTTTTCTATCCACTTTGCCACCCAGCCACCATATATATGTTTTGCAATATTGATTTATCACTACTGGTCTATAATTGTTTATCTTTCTATAGGCTTTACCATTTCCTTTAAATAATAGTCTCATTCTTGTATTATTCCAGTTACCTGGAAATTCTGCTTTCTGTGCCATTTTATTAATGCATGACAATAGATTTAATTTTGCCCTATTTCCCAATTTCTTCACCATCTCTGCTGCCCATCTATCTAAACCTCTTCTTGCCTTTCCACTTTCCAACTTCTTCCCTGCCTCATTCAATTCATTTTCCATAAAACTAATATTTCCATTACTATGTACTTTTATGATTGTTATCATTGTGCCTTCACATATAATATCATTTCTATATTCATGATCCTATTTTATCCACTTGCTGCCATCTATTGTAAGATTGAGCAATCAGTATACACTAAATGTTAGCACTTTATAAATTCACATCCAATGCTACATTATTTATATCTTTAGAATAGTTTCTGGCTTAAGTATTGTCAGCAGATGTTTTGGATCATAAGCCAAAAATTAATCTGTGGTCAGAGTAGCACTGTAATATTTACTGATTTCTAAAGCTTACAATAGATTTCAGCAGTTGGGTAAAATAAATAGATATTCCTCCTGCAAAAACATTGTGTATACTGGTAGTCATGTATTGTTTTTGGATATACACTACCATAAATATGACAGGAAAATATCAAAAGTATAGTTGGTACAATAAATATTATTAAAATTTTATATTTAAACTTTATATATTGTTTAACATTAATACATATACAGTGTAACGGTATACATATGCCATTACATTATTTTAAAATTAAAATAAAGGAGAAAACAAATCTTAAATAAAAATTGATTTATTAAAAACATGAAAACGGAAAATTAAAATTCTTATTTAACATATATATTCTTGCACAGATGGAAATTTTTTTTAAAAAAGTATTTAAAAGTACTTTTTTGTAGAAAAAAATAAAGATCTAAAGATAGATTAATATTTTTGTTTTAAGTAATATAATAAAATATTAACAAATGTCAATTAGTGAATGGAAATGATTGAAAAATTATTGAAAGTAAAGCAAACTAGCCCTTGGGACAATGATATGATTGTAAAGTCAGATAAGATATAAAAAAAATTAAAGATTGACTAATGCAAGCACCAAGCCATGCACAGGCCAGAAAGGAAAACATCCAGACCTTAAAAACAAATGATATCATGTTCGATTGATCTGTAGGATTTATGATAAGGGAGGTCTAATACTATAAAGAGAAAAATAATTGATTGTTATTTTAATCTGACTATTAACCTTGCAGCTGTATCGCGGACTCCATGATGTAGGGGTCTTACAATAAAATTAGTTTCCTTTGCATGCACCAGCTGAAGCTTCCCGATGACAGTTCCTGACCCAAGTATTGGCAAGCAGCAATTTCATCTCCAAAGAGAACAATTAGGCAATGTGCTCAAGTGATTGCATGGCCCCAAAGGTGTAGCCATATCATTGCAATGGATGCAGATGTATTTCCTGTGACATTGATCCCCTTTTGTTTTATGAATAGAGGTTATAAGATGGCAAAGGCTGCCCTCCCTTCATACATAGCATTTCTTTTAACATTTCATATTTATGATTTCTTTGCCAGACAGACACACATTCCTGTACTGGACAAGGATCATTTCTTTTAAATAATATCACATTGCAGACGCACATTCCTGTCAGCATGGTTTTATGCTAACTTCTTCATATGCATTGATTGTGTCTGTATATCAGGAAGTGAGTGTTGGTTTGGCTACAAACTTTTAGCCTGAGGTTAGCTGTTTTGAAGTTTTAATTGCGTAATCTATGTAGCTTATCTATGCTCAACATTCTAAAACAAAATTATATAAACTGTCCATCTGTGCAGATTTTAACTAAAGTATAAAATAATAATAACAAATTAAAGTAAGATTAATTTATTCCACATATTTAAATTTATATATGTGAGACAATAAATGTTTTGTGTGTTATTACTGGCAATGGCTTATTTTATTTATTTTTTTTAATATTGAAATACATTTAATCAGTTATATATTAAATCTCTGCATCTTGAACTAGTGCCATGGGCTAATGGTCACTAATAAAATAAAATTAGATCTTAACAAGAAGCATCTGCCTACATTATAAATTTTTTAGGTATTCAAATAGACTAGTGGCCCCCTGTACGGCAGTTAGGGTAAGAGTCCCATTCTTCCTTGACTGTTATAATATATTGTACCCTTTACAATTGGTACAGATAATAATTTAGTTTAGGAGGTAGCAATATTTAAAAAAAAAAATTAAATTTAAGTGCTTTTATTATATATAATTTTTTATGTTCTAAATAGTATAGTAAATGGGAGTTTATGAAGATAGATTTAGGAGTTTGGGCTC
This sequence comes from Epiperipatus broadwayi, assembly GCA_028023455.1. Lineage (NCBI taxonomy): Eukaryota > Metazoa > Onychophora > Udeonychophora > Euonychophora > Peripatidae > Epiperipatus > Epiperipatus broadwayi. The sequence continues at coordinate 118,307 of JAQFVV010006382.1, forward strand.
ATTGTTAGGTGAATTTAATACAAAATGATATAATAAAATATTTAAAATTATGTTATTTTAAATATTTATTCTAGTTTTAAAAATACTACAGAGATAGGGTAATTTTAAATTAGTAGTAAATATTTTATATTATGTGCTTTAAATAATTAGTTTTGCTTAAAATATTATTTAAAATGTCAAATTAAATTAATATTATTTTAAAAGTGTGCTGAAAGTATCACATGATTAGGTTGGGTATAAATATGTATGCTTTCAGAAAGTTAGGGAAATAAAACTTTAATTTAGCTTGTAGACCAATGTTTGATACAATAAAATATAGTAAAATTATTATTCTAAAAATAATATTTGAAAAGTAATATTTAAAATTGTTATTATTTTTAGTTAGTTGTAATAATTTATTTTGAAAATTAATTCTAGATTATTAGAATGTTTTAATATTATTTAAATAGGAATATTAAATTTTAGGTGAAAATATTTAATAATTGAAGTATTAAATAAGGTGGAAATTATTTAATATTGATGACTCAAAGTTTTTAAAACTTAATTTTTAAAAGCCATTTTGAGCAAATATGTAAACTATTAATTTTATTCAAGTAGTATTGACCAATAAAATCATTAAATTAGATAGGTATAAATACTAAGGTTGAAGTCTGTCTAGACACTCTTATTTCTCTTATACTCTTACTTATACTTCTTATATTATTTATACTTCACTTCTCAATTGTTTTTCTACTATCTACAAATTTAACAGTGATAATTTTTTATAGTTTTATTATTTTATTTAAAAAGGAGGTAGTAGTTGATTAGGTGTAGTGTGGCCACTGGGTGATGCTGCAGTACCATCAATGCAAGTGATAAATTTCTATCCAAAAAACCGTGAAATCGACAAATTAAATTAAAATGCCTAAGGCAAAGTAAATCACACAAATTCTTTTAAAATACAAATAAATAAAAATCGAAGAAAACGCTATAAAATTCGAATTGCAAAAACAGAAATTGGTGAAAATACATCAAATGCAACACACACTCCCAAATGAAGAATTCTATCAAAAATAAGTATAAAATTCAAATTACAAAAACAGAAATCAGTGAAAATACGTCAAATGCAACACTCCTCCATTCCACATGAAGAAAAATTCAAATTACAAAAACAGAAAACTATAATATTAAATCTCAAAAAAATTAACACAGCTTTATTAATAATGGATAGCGGGAATGCAATTTAAAAAATAATAGCTATAAATTACAAAAACAGAAATTGGGCTGATATGTAAAACACCCCCCTCCCCAATTATCAAAAATAAATACTTTTCAAAAATATAATAAATTTCATCAATATTTAAAAAATAAAAGACTATCAACATTTGCAAATTTGCCTGTGCAATCAAATTTCAAAGTAGCGATTTATATAAGCTAAAAAGCAATAAAAACATTACATCGGAGAGCTACTAATTGTCTTTCCCAAAAATTTATCAAATTAATTATTCTCTGCTTTGAAATTATGGCATATCATTTAAATATTATAAGTTTTTAAAATAGATTTATAGAGATCAGCAGTAAAAAAAATTACCAATTTTTTCTGCTGAGTTGTACGGCATTTGTAGTAGGCACTCGATGTTTACAGCATAAAAATCCATTAAAAAGAACATTATTATTTTGAGGCTTATTGGAGTACAATTCACTTAACTAATAACAGCAGATACCAAAGAAGGTAGTTCAAAAGTGGGTATTTGGTGGTTTAAAAAATACAAATAATGATGGCAGAATTTAACAGCAAGATTTAGCAAACAATTATTTAAAGGTAGTTTCAAAAAATATAACATCCCAATGCAATTTAAGAGAGCAGAATGCTCTTACTTTGGAAGAACTCCATTACCTCGTGTTCTGTCTTTGGAAGATCCCAAATTTTCATTATTTTGAGTAAGAAAAGATGGTAAGACACTATACTTAAATTTCAACATGAGATTTTTGAAATGTTGCTTGAAAGTTTGTGCCTGCATGTATAATATTATATTCATTTGCCTAAAATAAAAATCCATATTAACACTGTCAATAAATAAAAATAATACAAACAACTTGTATTTTTAGCACTCAAAAATAATTAATATGTCATAATAAAACTAAACAGATATTTCAAAATACTAGTTCAGTTACATTTTGATTAAATTTGTCAGCCCAAGAAATTATATTTTTATGTGAAAGGGCTATTACGCAAGTGATTGTGAGAAGTCTTTTACACCACATTTCATTTTGCAAATACAAACTGAGATGTGTAATATATTACATTGCGATGATATATATCTTTTTAAATTTTTAATTTCTGTGTATCAATTTAATTCATTCTTTTCCTAAAAACACACACAATTTTAAAAGTTAGAAACTTATAAATAGTTGCATAAACATTTTGTTATATATATATTATATGAGATTCTTAGGGAAATAATGAATTAAATTGATACAGAGAAATTAAAGATTTAAAAGATATATATAATCACACTGTAACATATTACACTACAGTTTGTTCTTGCAAAATGAAATGTGACATAATAGACTTCTCACAATCGCTTGCATAATAGCCCTTTCACATGAAAAATATAATTGCTTGGGTCGCTAAGTTTAATCATAATGTAACTGAACTAGTTTTTTGAAATACCTGCTTAGTTTTATTATGACATATTAATAATTTTTGAGAGTTAAAAATACAAGTTGCTTGTATTATTTTTATTTTTTGACAGTGTTAATATGGATTTTTTTTTAGGCAGATTAATACAGTATTAAACTTGCATGCACAAACTTTCAGGCAACATTTCAAAAACTTGCACTGAAATTTAAGTAGATATAGTGTCTTACCATATTTTCTTACTCAAAATGATGAAGATTGGGATCTCCCAAAGAGAGAACACGAGGCAGTGAAGTTCTTCCAAAGTAAAAGTATTCTGCACTCTTAAATTGCATTGGGATGTTTTATTTTTCGGAACTACCTTTAAATAATTGTTTGCTAAAGCCTGCTGTTCAATTTTGCTATCGTTGTTGTATTTTTTAAACCACCAAATAACCACTTTTGAACTACCTTCTTTGATATCTGCTTTTATTAGTTGAGTGAATTGTGATCCAATAAGCCTCAAAATAATAATGCTCTTTTTAATGGATTTTTATGCTGCCAACATCAAATGCCTTACAACTCAGCATGGAAGAAAATTGGTAATATTTTTTTTACCGCAGATCTCTATAAATCTATTTTAAAAACTTATAATATTTAAATGATATGCCATAATTTCAAAGCAGAGAATAATTAATTTGATAAATTTCTGGGAAAAATAATTAATAGCTCTCCGGTGTAATGTTTTTATTGCTTTTTAGCTTATATAAATTGCTGCTGTGAAATCTGATTGTACAGGCACATTTGCAAATGTTGAAAGTTTGTTATTTTTTAAATATTGATGAAATTTATTATAATTTTGAAAAGTATTAATTTTTGATCATGTGGAGGGGGAGAATTGTGTTTTGTATATTAGACCAAATTCTGTTTTTATAATTTATAGCTACTTTTATTTTTTAAATTGCATTCCTGCCACTCGCCATTAATGAAGCTGAAACTTCATTAATTTTTTTGAGATTTAGTATTATAGTTTTTGTAATTTGAATTTTTCTTCGTGTGTGTGTGCATTTGACATATTTTAACCAATTTCTGTTTTTGTAATTTGAATTTTATACTTATTTTTGATAGACTTCTTCATTCTGGGTGAGGGTAGGTTGCATTTGATATATTTTCACCGATTTCTGTTTTTTTGTAATTCAAATTTTAAAGCATTTGCTTTGTTTCTTTTATTTTTATTTTAGAAAGATTTGTTCAATTTACTTTGCCTTAGGCATTTTAATTTTCGATTTCAGCAATTTTTGGATAGAAATTTATCACTTGCAGGCTTCTTGGAGGTTCGTGATGGTACTGCAGTGTCACCTAGCAGCAACAATATATCTAACCAACTACTACCAAAAAGGGTAGTGAAAATTTTAATTAGAATAGTTGTATTTTAAATGTATCACTAAACAAAAGTTTCTCTTTCTATTTTTATCTACTTGAACTTAACTCAAGATCTTTAGAATTATGCAGAATATGATAGTAACTATTTGGATACCTCAGAATATGAATGCCAATTGCCAAGAAAATTATTACAATATACCTAGAGTAAAATTACATAAGAAATATGTAATTTTTATTTATTATGTACTTTAAAAGACTGACTGTTTTATTAAAGAGAATTTTATAGACTATAGTGCAGTGAATTTATTTGAAATGAAAGAGAGGAACTGGAAATTTATCGAAAATTTTATCTTAAAAATTAAAATTTCTAAGAGGAGAAAATTAAGACTCTGCATTCGTATTTTACAATTAAGCTTTAAATGTCTCTTGGAATGAGGAATGCCTGTTTTGTTTTACAATATGATTAATATTACTGATTTTATTTTGATTTGTTGTTTTTTTTTAAAAAAAAAGTAAAATGAATTTGTATTTTAAAGTGATAGAATTAGAGACAAATTTAAAAATATATAATTTGAATTTTGTTTATATGTTTTAAACTATTGACTATTTAAATCGATAAATGGATTATATTATGATATAATATATTTGGAAATAATGAAACTGAATTTGTTTTCAAGAGGATTTAAATTATATTCATAATAATGCCAAATTAATATAATTATATATCTGAAAATATACGACATAAAAGATAAAAAAAAATCATATTATTTTTAAAAATGAGATAATTATTTGAATTCATGACCATATATCTGCCATAGTATATATTAAATAAATGTATTAAATTATATAATGTCTATTGATATATGTATTTAAAATAATACTTTATACTATAATGTCTGCTATAATAATTTTATCATTGGAAATGCCAACATTATTAATATCATATTTGTCTTAATAAGTGCTTATTTTATACAACTTACATAAGGATTATTTCCTTAAAAAATGGATTTTTAAACTACAATATGGATTAAATCTTTGGATAAAATTTCAGGAAGGACTGAATAGACATTTTATCTTAAAGGATTTTAATATTCTGCCATGGATTACTGTAGATTTTTAATGGATTTAAGTGTTGACATTTGTACATTTTTTTACGCAGCTCCAAGAGTGGGGAAAAATATTTGTGCATGATATACTATTCAGCTGTAACTTAGCGATGGAGGGGATTCAGAAATTGCAAATTCTAGAGTACAATTTACTTTATGGACAAGAAATAAGAGACTTATTGTAACTTTAATCTTTATTATTTATTTTAGTATTAAGTTAATATAATACTTTGAAAGTTTATCATTATTGATTTAGTTTTAACTTACGATTAGGAAATAGATTAAGATATAATAATTTTTATTATGTTTTTTATAAAAAAAATATTCAGAAAGTGATTTCAATCGTAACTTTTATTTCGATGAATGGAGCTGCAGAAGCGAAACACTGTGAAAGATCTTACTGAGATCATTGGTAATTTTATTATTATAATTATATAATTGCTTGAAAGAACCATGATCAAATTTTTGTATGTATTTGTGTAAGTGTTGATAAATATATATATAAATGTTTTTAGAAAACCTATAAGGATACTTTCCTTACTTTACTCTTTAGCTAAAATGTGAATACTTTGAATATGCATAATTATATGACGTTTAATTGTTGAAATGTTACTCTAATGAATATTATATAAAAATATAGTATTGATCTCTACATTATTCCTTAATAAATGAATAAGATGTATAACATTTTATGAATGATTGTCGATATCATTTGAGTATGGAAGCTTTTAAAAAACATCTTGTGTGAATTTAGATCGTTGTTGTTTTCTGTAGTATTATTTTTAGGAATTATTTTTACAATGTTGTTGGTTTATTATTTTTGCGATGTTGAATGAATTATAGAGTGGGACAAATATTGATAGTGATTGGGGAAAGTAATGATATTTTGTGAAATCCTGGTGCTGAGGTCATGTTGAAAGTTATTATTGGAGAATTGTAGTTCCATGTATTTTGAATTTTATTGAAGTATACAGATAACATTTGACTGTATATTTATTTTATGGACAGTCACATTTGGTTCTATGTCTAATAAGTGCTATGATAGAGTCCTAACTTAATCTTGGGTGCCCAATGAATACAGACTTACTTCATTGATTTGCACCATGCCTATGGTGATATTATTTCTTTTGGAACATTTTTGCTTGTTATTCCATGCCTTACCCTTATTCGCTATTCATTTTTCCACAAGTATCATCATATAAGATAGTTTAAGCTGGAAAATAATGACTGAATTATTTTCAGGTAGTTATTTTTGAGAGGGTAAGATGTAGTATGCAAAGATTTTTCTTCAAATAATGTTGAGATACTTAGTGAATTCTGTAATGTGCAATACAAGAATAAAATAATTAAAACCCATATGAAAATATTAGAGATCACTTGTTAGTCAATGCATATTCAAATGAATGAATGTGGGTAAAGTGAAAATAAGGTTGGAAATGATGTGATGTGTAAAAGAACATCAAGTTGAAAGTAAAATTACTTCACACAATCCAATTTATAATTCATTTTCTTAAAATTTTTACTATTAAGTTACTTTTAGTTGGTCATAGATTTATAAAAACTTACTCTCAAATATTTTTCTTGCATAATAAAATAATTTTCTTTGAAGGAAGATATTTATGTTTTTTATTAAGGTATTTTTCTGAAAATTAAATATTGAAATAATACTTCATGAAACTGAAAGAAAATTTTTTTAAATAATTTTCTTCAATATTTTACTTATATTTTAAAGATGTTGTTAAAATGTAAACATGCATTGGAATATTTATATTTTAAATAGGTAACCCATGGTAAAATAAAAGTTTTCATTTTATTGTATTATATTTTGAAAACTAGCCAGAGTGAAGGCTATTTCTGATTTTAAATTTTATATTCTTATGTCATCTTATTATAAATATTTTTTTTAAATTTATACTAAGTAATGTAAATATACTTTTCTTTGTAAATATTTTAATTTTTTACATTATAAAATTTATTATTAACTTGTTAATAAACTTGTTAATTGTGATTTATTTGTGTGTTAATTATCGATTTATCACATTGTATGCATGATCCAAAGGAATTAATAATCAGTTATATAGTATTTATTCAGCATATGAATTATAAGGATTTTTTTTAAACATTATTTAATCATATCTGATTTAGTAACCAAATATATTTTATTATCATCTTAAAAGGATCTAGTCATTAATTATTTTGAGTTGTACGATACCCATGAAAACGCTTGATATTGCCACAATAATATTAGGACATTGTATATTTTTTTTAAGAATGCCACATTAAACATGGTAAAATTATACAATACATTTACTTAAAATTTATTATATTATTCCTGAATTTTAACCATTGGGCAGATTATTGTATTGAGAGTCATGATGATAATTAATTGCTTGCTGTAGTTATTATTTTGTAGAAGTAGTTAAATATCATATAAAATCCCATATCGTATTTAACTACAGGGTATTAACATTGATTATTTTATTAATTTGTTAAGAGATGAACCTGAGATGATTATCATAATTATTTCTATTATTATGATTAGTATTAGTATTATGATTTCTATTATTATTAATGTTAGTGTTATTCTGGGAGATTGTTATTAATTAATATTTTAGTAAAGGAATATTAAATAATTTGTTACTATTTTTAGTAAATAATTCATAAATTATATTTAGGATTATTACAGGTGTATTTTAAAGACATGAGAGTATTACATAGTAGTTTTAATATATGAATTTGGTAGGGATAGTGCTCTTATACCGTTAAGGGTGTATCTTTTGGGATGTATCCTCAATGTTTTGCCCAGTGTACCTTATTGAATGTCTCATGTTAGGCATTTTATAATTATATTTATTATTTTGGCCGAACCTTTTGTGGTTTACAATAGTGAGTTAGCTATAAATGAAGTTTCTTTGCAAAAGAATACATTAAGTAGCATAGTTTAGAACCCTAATTAGTCATTTAAAAATTGAGTGCTATGCTATTTTTATTATTTTGAGATTGTCTTGAATTACTAAGTGAAAAATATTATTTTATTAGATATTATATTTTGAGCTAGTCTTTATATTATATTATTTTAATAGTTAGCATTTATGCAACTTAATTATAATACATTGTGATTATCCCAGTTATCTGGATTATTTTATTCAGTAGTATTCTTTTAAGGAAGAGTACAATATATATATATATCTGTTGTAAAGTAGGGTAATAGGGGAAGCAATTTTTATGCAATAAACAAATGGTTGGGCACCAGAAAGCATGAATGAGAAAACATCAACTCTATTATTCAGAAAATTATTTATTCATCCTAATTTGCAACCATTTATAATTTATGGGCAACATAAAAATTAGGACATTTAGCCAGTGCATACCCATGCTACTTCTCCTTACTTGCCAGTTCTTATGGTAAACACATTGAAAATAGAGATCATGAGACATGGTAGTAATAATAAAAGAACACATGCTGAAATTGTAGTATGTTACTGTGGTATTAGAGCTGCGTAAGCTTGTGTTTTAAGACCTATAGAGGTCCCTACCTTCGTATTTTTCAGACGCTTATTTCTAAGGTTACAGCCTTAGTAAATTATTACTTAATAATTTAATCATTAAATTAATTAGGTTATTAAATCAAAAATATATTTTAAAGTCTACATTTAAAAAAAAAAACAATTTAACCAAAAAAAATACAAAAAGCACTAATGTGAAGAATAGTTAAAATGCGTGTTTAAATCAAATTGAGTGTGTATTTGCATGTGCATATTCTGCATAATCTATTTTAATACCTTGTACAGACTTACATCTGCATTTATATATGTAATATATGCGGGATTCGAACTCAAGACTTTCACACGACCTACAACTCTCAGTGCCATCTTATTATTGCTGAGACACCTGATCACACACATGTTGAAAAGATAAATAATCACCAATATACATATTTCGTGTTAAACCAGCACTCATTAAAGTATGAAGATTGTTTATCTTAATATAAAGCTGAGTACTAATTGTATATATGTGTGGATATGGTAATCTGAACTAACTGATGAGTGCTGGTTTAGCACGAAATATTTATATTGGTGATTATTTATCTCTTTAACATGTATGTGATCAGGTGAGTCAGCAATATAAGATGGCATTGAGAGTTATAGGTCGTGTGAAAGTCTGAGTTCGAATCCTGCATATATTACATATAGAAATGCAGATGTAAGCCTGTATAATGTATTAAAATAGATTATGCAGAATATGCACGTGCAAACACACACTCAATTTGATTTAAACACGCATTTTAACTATTCTTCACATTAATGCTTTTCGTATTTTTTTTTGTTAAATTGTAGTGTTTTTTTTTTAATGTAGATTTTAAAATATGTTTTTGATTTAATAACCCTAATTAATTTAATGATTATAAACGATTATAATTCTTCATGTCGCAGCTCTAATACCACAGTACCTGTATTATAAAGTTATTATAATATCTGGTACTCACAGATATTCATTAAATCCAAAATAAATAAAGGAATGAATGAAAGTGAAGACCATCATTTAAATAACAATCACATTATAACTTTATTAGAAAATATATATAAATAAAATATAACACAAAATTAATTAATGATTAATTTTTAAAAATAAATAAATAATACCAGCAAAATAAATGAATAAATCCCTGATATGGGCAATATCCTGAACTTTCGTTTGGTCTATCTTAAAATTTTTATTCTAATGTTTTTTTGATGTAGAAATTTATTATAACCTTATATTGAAAAATTATTTATATGAGTGACCAATAAATATATGTATCATTACTCAAATTAATAGATTTCTATATGAGAATAACTTGTTAAGGTGTAAAATAATAAATAGTATTATATTTACCACACATTCCAATTACTCATTATATACGTTAGCTTATTATCTGTAACATATATTGGTTTGTTAAATATTTTACTTATAAACTTTGGCAGAATTTTTGTTTGATTATTTCAGACTAATATCAATGATTATAATACATCATATAAATTACAATGAGTGAGTATATCCTCCTAATATTTTATAAAATATTTACCTTATCATGCCATTTAATTTTATTATTTTAAAGTGGTAATATCTTTATACAATTATAACAAATATAGTTAAGCGTTGGTGGCCAAGTCGTCAGCACCCCTGCCTTACAAGCAGTTATCCCGGGGTTCGCAGGTTCGCTTCCCGGCCGATGCTTTGACATATGAAAAAAAAAAAAAATTATAACAAATATATTTCTCATATTGTTTAATTTTAAATATATATATTGCCTATATTTATTTTTTACATAATATATAAAATAAATATGATTATATTCAACCATAATATAGTTATGGTTTAGCATTTACCACAATTATTATTTAAATAAAATATCTGTTTCTTTAAGTTTACATAGATGAGTAGGCACTGGATGGGGATTTTATGCACAAGCTTTCTGGCATCCATTGATTACTCTGGCTTGCATTGAGTGACAATATGTATGGAGAGTTTTCCCTGTTTACATATAAATATCACATTATCATCATTTCTTATGTTTATACAAGCTGTTAAAACAGTAGCAAACTCTCCATACAGTAGTGCCACTCAGTGCAAGCTTTAGTAATCAATGGATGAAAGAAGATTTTTGCATAAAATCCATAACTATTGCCTACTCATCCACTATCCACAGACTAGTTTTTAGCTTGGATTGAAAATATTATTGTGTTTTCATCTTGAGCTTATAGCTTTATAGTTATTAAATAGGTAAAAGGTGGCTTCTGGAGGATTGCATTAGATCCCAAAATCCTTTTCAGTGGCTCTTCATTGATGAAAACCACAAGCTAGAAACTAGTCTGATATTGGATAAATGGGCACTAGATAGGATTATATGCACAAACCTTCTTGCATCTATTGATTACTAAAGCTTGCACTGTGTGACACTATTGTATGGAGAATTTCCTACATATAAATTAAATATAACTTTAAATGTATGTTCTTCAACAATTAATAAAGTAAATGAATAAATCATAAAACAATGATAGGTAAATATCTTTCTACCCAGGTATATAAATAAAAAATATATCTGCCCAGTTTTATGAAATAAAGTTTATTTTTCTCAAGAAGTATTACAGTACTATTATTTTGAAATATATATTTTAAAAAATGACCTTTATAAGTGCATATTTTCCTTATTTTTATTTATATCTTTTTTTTTAAAAAAATGAAGACATAATACCCAGGTATAATATCACCAAAATTTGAATACATATACCTAATTATTTCTATTAAAGCTTACATATATTAGCAAATGTGCATATTAATCAATTAAAGCATTTTACTTTAATTTTTTATTTTTTTAAAATTAATAATTAGTAAATAAATATGAAATGCTTATCCTCAGAATTGTAGTAAATTTAACCTTTACATTGTAATATTTTGAAATAGATAATGAAAACCAATAAAGTAATGTTACCATTTGTATTATTCTTTTATAAAGTGCACTATTAATGTTTGCTTAGATTATTTATCTAAAATCCAATGTCTTCTTTTTTCTGGCTCTTTGAGATCTGATAGCAATGCTTCTATAGCACTTCTTATATATTTTTATTGAAGTAGATATTAGTTGGATTGGTAGCTTGTAAATTGAATAATAATATGAGAAAGATACAAACTTCATTAAAAGTTTGGCTGGTGAGAAGGAAGCAACTTCCTTCCCCCTTTTGTTCATAAACTCTCAATAAAAATGTACTTGTTTTATTATTAATTCTGAAGATAGTTTTTTTTTTTTTGTATTTTATCATTGCCAAATCGATATGCTCAGCTAACACGGCTCAAAAAAACATTAAAGATTTGGATCAAGGTAGATAAAGCTAAATTATCTATTCTGAAAGACAGTATCAGAAAGGGATCATACCCAGAAATTAGACTGATGCTAATTCTAGATCATTTGATATAGCTTACTAGATGTAAGATAGTGTTTAATCCTGATAAATTTGATCTTATTGCCTTAAATGCAGAAAAAATTAAAACAGACAAAAACAAGAGATGAACTGATAACCCCTGCAATCATTTTCTCTATGACATGGAACATGTTGGATTTAGACTCACCATGTCCCCAACCAATGGTAGGATACTCCTAAAAGTGGAAAGAGAAGAATAAATGGCTAAGGTCTGGCAATTTCAAATGAAGGGAAATGAAACCATATCAAGTAAAATATATCCCAAAGATCTACAGAGCAACTGTGCCAATAGTGAAGAGATAAAGAGATTGATGATTAAAAGATAACATGATCATTCTGGACAATTAAATTTAAAACTATATGTTCGAATGTCATAACTGCTAATGTAATAACGTAATTATAATAAATTATTTGAAAAAAAAAATCTAGATTATTCTCTTTCTCTTTTTAGCATTCCTCACATAACATTCTATTAAAGTCTAGATTTTTCTTATTGGTTTTGCCAACCAGCATTCTTATCACAAATTACTCTATTCAGTAAAACTGATTATTGTAAATTTTATAGATTAACCCTTTCAACCTCTAACCTTTTCCATTGTTACACCTAGTGGAAGTTGAAAATGCCTTTCACTTGTGTATAAAATCTTTATATTAACATTCAATAAATTAGAATTTATTTCTTTTTAATTTAACTTTATAAATGAATAACATTCTAAAAATCATATGTGGACTTTATAAATGTTTAAAAAGTGAGTTATAAATAAAAGTAAAAGACTAATGTCACAGTGTTTGTGTAAACACTTTCAGAAAATGAACAAATGCTTTTAAGTTGTTGTTTTTTTAATGCAAATGAATGAATATGAATTTGTGATAAATCTGTCAAATTCTGTTTTAAAATTTGATATTATTAAAATATTTGAAAGAATTCTAATACTGTGTCGATTTTGTTAGGTGATGACATTACAAAATGAGTTTCACATAAAGCATGGTTAGGCCGTGATTTTTATTCTTAATATTACAGACACATTTATTAACTTCTTTTATAAAAATAAAATATAATTGAATGTGTGCATTCTTTTTATTTAGTGTGTAAAAATAATCAGAAATATTTAATAATAAAATCATAGGTTTTTTTAATTCCAAAAACTTTGAGTGAAAACAAAACAGAAAGAATGAGCATTCTTAAAAGATAGTTTTTCTTTGAGAGCAATAGAGTAAAGACTATTGATATTTGCCAACTATCTCTAAGATACTGACCTTTTCAGATTTTTTTCCAATTAAAAAATCAATAAAAGCAACACTGCAGAGTGTACATTATATAAAAAAATTATTTGCTAATGTCAGTTATGATAATAATAAAACTGTCATCTAAAACAGCAGAACTACCATGTTTTTTTAGGGAAACCTCCAATAATTTTCAATGAATATGAGAGTCTCCATTTTATTATTTAAAAAAAAAACAATCAGAATAAATTATTTTCTAATTTACTACTATGATTAAACATTAATACTGCTAATGTTTTTATAATAAAACAATTAATTATGTTGATTGTGTGTGTGTGTTTACATTTATTCAACACACACATTATGTTTTTATTTTATTTTAAGAAGGAATTGTTATTTATCTACTTATCTTAAAGATAAACTATCTGAAGAGTATAGCATTTATTTTTCTTTCATTTTTTTTATTTTTCTCTCCCTTACTCAAGTATATTGAGCTTACTCCTTCAATATATATGTAAATATTTGTTTGATGACACATTACCATTGTTTCAAATTAACAATTTAGTTACAATTAAATCCTTAAAGTTCTGGTAATTGATTTGGTTAGCATAATAATCACTAGCTTAGGGAGTTTTCATTTATTCTTAACTAACATGTAATATTTTTCTAAGTAATGATCATTTAGACATTATTATAAGGTTTTAAAGATAATTTATTTTCAACACGTACAATGTTTTTAATGCACAAAAGAGCTTCAAACAAATAGCTCATATTATCTATCACCATAGTAAATAAAAATAGATTGTGAACTTAAGTAAGTGTAGGGAATATTTTTTATCTATGTTATATGATATTCTGTGAATCAACCCAGATTATCTTGGAGAATTTTACTGTCTCAAGTAAAAATCACTAGATTTTTATTTGCTTACCAATATTATAGAATTATTTGGGAGAGTAAATCTAGATTAATATTAAGCAGTTATCTGAAAAATTTCTAGCTTTATTTGAGAAATAACTCCCAAAAGAAAGAAAAAAGGCTTAATTTAATTTTGAACATAAATTAAGAGGGCATGATTTAGTTTTAAATTATTTGTAGCTGCTTTGGGTCTGTAGGATTCATTAAAGTTGGTGAGTTACCTTAAATTTTTTGTTAGGGAACAAGTTGGTTAATCAATGCGCATTCAAGTATATAAATAAATAAATACTTATTTACCTATACCAATTTACTGATATGATTAGCTTGCTATTTATTCATTTACATGCTTGCATGTAGTTTTATTAACTGACTTTATCCCTTTATATTTAACTGTGTTTGATAGATAGATAGATAGATAGATAGATAGATAGATAGATAGATAGATAGATAGATAGATAGATAGATAGATAGATAGATAGATAGATAGATAGATAGATAGATAGATAGATAGATAGATAGATAGATAGATAGATAGATAGATAGATAGATAGATAGATAGATAGATAGATAGATAGATAGATAGATAGATAGATAGATAGATAGATAGATAGATAGATAGATAGATAGATAGATAGATAGATAGATAGATAGATAGATAGATAGATAGATAGATAGATAGATAGATAGATAGATAGATAGATAGATAGATAGATAGATAGATAGATAGATGATAGATAGATAGATAGATAGATAGATAGATAGATAGATAGATAGATAGATAGATAGATAGATAGATAGATAGATAGATAGATAGATAGATAGATAGATAGATAGATAGATAGATAGATAGATAGATAGATAGATAGATAGATAGATAGATAGATAGATAGATAGATAGATAGATAGATAGATAGATAGATAGATAGATAGATAGATAGATAGATAGATAGATGAATGGGTAGATAGATAGATAGATAGATAGATAGATAGATAGATAGATAGATAGATAGATAGATAGATAGATAGATAGATAGATAGATAGATAGATAGATAGATAGATAGATAGATAGATAGATAGATGGATGGGTGGGTGGATGGGTAGGTGAGTGGGTAGGTAGGTAGGTAGCTAGGTAGGTGGGTGGGTGGGTAGGTAGGTAGGTAGGTAGGTGGGTAGGTGGGTGGGTAGGTAGGTAGGTAGGTGGGTAAGTGGGTGGGTAGGTAGGTGGGTGGGTAGGTAGGGGGTAGGTAGGTGGGTGGGTAGGTAGATAGGTAGGTGGGTGGTAGGTAGGTGGGTGGGTAGGTAGATGGGTGGGTAAGTAGGGGATGGGTAGGTAGATGGGTAGGTAGGTAGGTGGGTGGGTAAGTAGGGGATGGGTAGGTAGGTGGGTAGGTAGGTAGGTGGGTAGGTAGATAGGTGGGTAGGTAGGTAAGTAGGTAGGGAGGGAGGGAGGTAGGTAGGTAGGTAGGTAGGTAGGTAGGCAGGCAGGCAGGTAGGCAGGTAGGTGTTTTATAATAACTCCTTTATTCATTTCTTTAAATCATTGAACTCCCAAGAGAAATGCATACAGCAATATTTTAGTAAATGAGCAAGCTCTTGCACTGCTATCATATATTTATGGTCTGTGGTCCATTCTTCTAATTATTTACAATTATCTATATTTAAATAATTGTAAAATGGTTATTTCCTAATCAATTGGCATGCCATAATAGTAAGAGTTGATTTGAATTACAAAAATCTCTACAACTTTGTTGTTTGTAGGTCGTTTCAGTAGAACTTATTTGTCATCTCTTAAGATTGAATTATTACAACCTGCGTAGTTTAATACAGTGAGTGATAAAGGGATGGATCTTGGAACTCATGATCAATGGCTCACATCTCAAGTTCTACTACATCTGATGCCTAAATTTTTCAATGAACTCCTAAGCAATAAATCACTGAATTATTACCAAACAGGTGTACTCTGGAACAATTGGGTAGTTTCAATCTTATTTTCTATATCAAATCTCTCTATGTATATTTTTTATATGTGTAATACTTAGCTTGCCATTATCATGCTTTAATATGTTAATGGTAGTATTTCCTCCCAGTATTGAGGATCATTTAAGATTGTTAATTGCCCTTAGCTCATTTGTTGTGCATGTAATATTTAATATGGATATTAAAAAAAATAGGTTGGAAACTATGTTTAATGTCTGCATATGCTTTCTTTATGTAGACATGCAGGAAAGAATGAGAAGGAATTGTTCACTTTTGAAATCAAGAGGGAAAATATAAACATACTAAAAATCCTAATGCAACTAAACAAAGTATAGTCAAAATGAACTTCTTAAATATGAGAGCTTTACCTGATTATTTTATTGAATTATTATAGAATTGGGTCAATGATGATATCAAGTTACTGGGAATATTTAAAGCCAAGTATGAAACTTTAGTAATGAAGGATAAACATCGAGATGAAAAAGTGGTGAAAGTTTATAAAGTCAAAATGGCTAAAGGAAAAAGGTTATGAGTATCTCCATCAAAAGTTAAGAAAGATGATTCAATCAATAATAGAGTAGATAAGATTAAATGGATTTACATAGTCCACTATGAACATTCAAATCATTATCTCTCAGCAATTGTTTGGCTTAGGATACTGTTAAGGAATATATAGAGAAATTTCTCTATATTCCTTAAGAGTATCCTAAGCCAAACAATTGCTGAGAGATAATGATTTGAATGTTGTTGTTTTTTCATATGTCATAGCATCGTCCAGGAGGCAAACCAGCAACAACCATCTGCAACCAACTGCTTGCTTGCAAGGCAGCTGTGCTGACCTCTCGGCTAACAATGCTTGACAATGTTTATTTTTGTATTATATTTATCTAGGAATAACTAGATACCTATTTACCAATCACTTATGACTAACTTGAATAGCTACTGGATTTGATATTTGAAAAAATTCTAAACTAGTTTGGAAATTCTCAACTAGATAAAAAAATCTTTTTATCTAGATTTGAACACCTTATTGTAAGCATAGCTATAAAGATGTATTAACCACCATAGCATGAATATTCTTCTGTAGAAGAACACACATAATATATATGTCATACTGTAATTTTTTTTTGTCAAGTGAAAATAGAATTGGATTGAATTGCTCTTCAGAAAAGTTACTGGGCTATAGAGCAATTCTGTTTAATCTACACCAGTGCTGCCATCTATTATAAGCTGGATGCTAGATGACATTTCCTTATTAAATTTATATCCAGTGCTATGCTATCTCCAGATAATATTTAAGAAGTTTGAAAATGAGTGTCCATAGATTTTTTGTATTAATGCACCTTTCATATAGCTGCCACTTTTTTTTTATTGTCAGACTACCAGTTTGAAATTCAAAGTCATGGTCCCTAAAGGATTTAAGTGCATTAATCCCTAGTCCAAATTCCTTACTGATGAAAGCCTATAAACCAAAAATTACTCTGTAATATGGTTAAAATAATACTTGACATGGATTTTAATAAATACTATTGTCTGGTATCTATCTATTGATTATTCAAGCCTACAATAGATAGCAACACTGGAATAAAATCAACAGAGTTTGTTCCTGAAAATCATTATGCAAGCAGGGGGCATACAATATTTTTTGACTTTATAAAAATTTAAAAAATTGGATATTTTAAAGTCACAGATTTGATTCTGCTTATCCAGGTTCTTAAAAAAAAATTAAATCAAATAAAGATTTCTGTATATTTTAATTAAATAGAAATCCTGAAATATCGTTTTACTTTTGAAAATCGCCCCTTTTCCCCTTATTTATTTTCTGATAAAATATTAGTTAAATTGGCATTTTTTTTTATTTTTTTTTTGCAAAGTATTTAATTATTTTGCTTAATTAAACAAGAATAGAAGTCTCTTTTTCATATATCCCAGTAGTGAAACTGTTCAATTTAGGTCACTATAATTATTAATTATAATTTTTTTTTCCTTTAGAGAAAAAAATGTATTTATAAAAAAAAATCCATTAATTAGCACAAACAAAAATTCATTAAAATTTTAAAATACGAAAAAAAAAAAAAGGAATGAATTAAATTTACAAAACATTTTATATGTATAGCTATGGTTTTAGTGTGCGTGTGTGTGGAGAGTGGACACATATAAAGAATCACCCAACTGAAGTGTTATTTTCTAAGAGTGAATGCATTAATCCAGGAATCGCTTGTAAAGAAACGAGGAATTATAAATGATCTTATTCTATCTACTCTTATGATAATGCTTATTAAATCCTTACACAAAACTGTCTTATCTATGTAACACCAGATTAGTTTGTAGCTTATGGCTTTTATCAATGAGAATTTTTTTTGCATTTTTTTAAACAGTTCGCTTGAATCTTTTGGATAATAAAGACTAATAAGAAAATTTTCTAATGAATAGCAATATGTGTAAGCTAAGATCATATGCTGTATTATTGATCCTGTACCAATTCTGGTCAAAGAATAATGGTTCTTAAGGTTATAAAAAATAAGATCACCATAAGGATATAGAAACTGAATCTTTTCAGATCTATATAATTATATAAGCAAATAGACTTGGAATGAAAAAAATAAAAGGGTTTTCAATTTGGGCTGGTAACTCGATAATATATCAAAAAGTAAAAAAAAGTGACTGCTAATGGAAAGGTGCATTAAATCCAAAAGTTCAAATGCACTATTCAAAAAAATCATGAAAGCCCCTCATTAATGGAAGCCATAAGCTAGATATTACTCTGGAGATATTTGGATAGGTCAACCCTGGCATTCCTATGTAGCATTTGTTGATAGCATCTATTGATTACTAAAGCTTATACTAGATAGCATGAGAGTAAAGTGGATAGAAAAATTTCATAATCAATACTAATACGTATAAGCTAAGGTCATGTGATGCATTGTTGGTCATATGATATATTATTGGAATTATAGATGATGATTGGTTAAGCTCAAGAAATAGGAAATAGGGTAATAGCATAGTAATAATGAGTAATATGGTTTAAAAATCAGATAAAAGAAAATTTGCACATGGAAATTTTCAGATGATAAATAAAGATAGATTTCAATTGGTGTATGTATCAATTTAGAATAAGTTTAAGGAACATATTAACAATATAAAGGCACATCATAACATACTGGCAGAATTGGCATGGTTTAAGGTCCCCTCCTCTCTTCCCATTTTTAGATTTTTTTAAAAAGGGTTTAATAATAATTAGGGATCACTCCACTACACATGCCCTGGATAGATTTAAACATTTAATGAATATTCTCATTTCCAGACATAAGATATTTAAAGTCTTTTGAAATGATAGAATTAATCACTCTATCCCTAATTATTATTACAGATTAAAAACATAGCGCTATATAAATAAGTTTAATTTTTTTGTGTGCGTATTTTTTTATTATATGTAATGGAGAGCAGTTTTAGCGGGAGAAAAAATCATATGACGATTGCTCAGGAGTTCATAAAAAGTTTGAGCACCAGATTTGCAAGTCCCAGAATTAATTCTCGGATTTCCCAATCCCAAATCAGATGCTCTACCACCATGCCAAATTACACAGGGCAGTTATGTTGAATATCAGTGCTGATGTGTAAGAAATAATTTTGGATGTTAAACAAAGGCAGTGTGAAATTATACAAAATAATTGTATTTTAATATTGAATGAGATTTCTAATATCAGATTTAATTTGATTTTGATGAGGAAAAAAATAAATGACTTTAGGGACTTTTAGACAGAGTGTGACTACATTTAAAAGCCTGTCTTCTTTTAATTCTTAGAAGGAAGCTAATCACAATAACCAGGTTTAAGTTGGATACTTTATCCCGAGCCTTAAGTTAGGTGAAGATATGAAATGATGAGCTAAAAGTAGCCTAAAATGAGAAAAAGGATGTGTCATAATGCTCCTGTTATGTATATCACCTGGAGTTTGAATCCTAGCCAAGTGAATTTTTTAAGAAGCTTAGAAATTTTTGTTTTTTCAAATAGCTGGTTTATGCACAACCAACCATCCAGCATTGATTAGTAAATGGATATTTAGCTATTCTAAGCTGGAAATTAAACAATGATAAAAACAGTGACAGTTAGAAGGTGAAATAACTACTGCCTTCTCCTTTACTGGTTTTCTGTGAGAGGCTGTTGGAAAAGTCTTTTCCTTCCTTACAGTGAAGTATTTATTAAAAAGACTGTTTTATCCTTTTTCTTATGGAATTTGCTACACTTAACATTTTTATAAATTTTCTTTGTAGAAACTTGTGAAAAATGGAAATATGCATAAAGGTAATATGTTTCATCTCAAGGAAGGCCATACTTATTCAGTGGAAGTGGTTCATTCTTAAATGAGTTTATTCATGTACCAGGAAGCATCAATTTAAATCTCTGCTATTTTTTGGTAACTGGTGTTTTTCCTTACATTTTTCCATTAATGGAGATTATATATGGACTCTAAAATCTTTTTCTAGCTGGGAGGATTTTTAAAATACTTTATATATAAGCAGAGCAAAGATGTTGATCTATAGAAAATTGTTTCATGTTATCTTTGATAAGCAGATTCATGTCATGACTTATGTTCATAAATTTGCATTACTACTTACTATGGATCTTTAATAAATTACATTAGCTATTTTGATATTATTTTATAAATTCATCATTTGACCAATCTTTGATGCAGCTTTTGAATGCAAAAATTTATCTCAAAAATATGATTAATACTTTGCATAATCTACTAGCTAAACATAAAAAAATCAACTATTTATTATCCATGGATTTAACCAATGCGAAAAGATACTGGCAAGACCATCACTTGACAAAAATAAGGAAATTTTACCGAGTTTTCTGGGTGATAATGTAATAGTTTTGTCAAGCAATTGTAAAAATAGCAAAAGAATGACAGACTTTAGAAGACAAAATGATTTCTCTCCCACTGTGATTATTAAGAAATGCTATAATGCTATCAAAGTAAGTTTATCAATTAGCAGATAATGTAAGGGAAGTTATTACACACCAATAGACTATATTAGAAAATGAATAACTGCTGTTAAATTAACAATGATTTATTATACTAATTCTGGCAGGGTTTCTGGCATAATTAACATGTTTCTTTCAGGCATGAACATGCAGATAAAATTTTTTATCATTGTTCTTATTCAAGTAATGACTCAAATGTATACTTCTTTATATAGCTATGTGCTACTCTTATTGGCAGATTATATCTGGTAGTTTCAACTTTAATAATTGTATTAGAGATTGTGAATTGCAATTGGAATGCATGGATTCCTTATTTAAGGCAAACATCTTTACTCTACCATTACATTGTTACTATATGGTCCTTGTAGTAGTAAATTGACATATGGATTTGCTATTCTACTAATCAAATCACATATTGTAAAATTACATTGTCTTTTATGATTCAACACAGTGGCAAAGTGATGAACTGTCAAAACTAAAGGTCTCTTAAAGCTCCATCTGTCACAGGGAACTTTACCTCTCAAATCCATCATTTTGCTACTGTGGCAAACCATATATATGTTCACAATATGTGTAATTTGATTTAGTAGAATTACAAACGCATATGTTAATATTGTCGAAATTAACATATATATATATATAATCGGAACTAAGTAATTTTTCATTTCGGAATTACTGAGAAATAAATAAGTTTGATCAATAGCCATAGTCTTATTTTAAAAAGTTAATGGCAATATTATCGTATATATATTGTTTTGAGATGCGGATATCACGAAATATTTATTATTCTATTGATTTTTTTTAAAGAAAGTAATAATTATTTATTTAATCATACCACAATAATATTCCTTTCATGTGATGCTTACAATGCGTTATTATTATTTGTGATGTAATCCAGATATTCTTCTAGGTAAAGAAAGAATACATTTAATTAGACTCTTTTATATTTGAATCTACGTTTTTGTCGTTGTTGTTATTAACTAAAAATATTTTTAATAATAAGTTGCAATAATGATTTAAGAAAAAAATAGCAGTTGATAAATTACTGAGGTAATTATTCCAAGAAATTAATAATAGAAAATAAAAACAATCTGCTAAATTAAGTTATTAAAAAGAGCAATTCTTTCGTCTGTGGACATTGCCTAAAGCAACATGACTTTCATAATTAAAGTAATTATCATTTACTTTGATGTAATATTCGATGTTTTAAAAGACAGAGGTCATGGACTTACGTTAGCTTTTATATCCCCCATGATTAACTATAATTTGATCTATTAATAGTCCTAAGAAAATCTGTACCTACATTTTTTTTTTTTTTTAGTGTTAAATGGATATTATTTGTTATTTATTTAGGTAAGGTAAGGACCAAGCAGGGAAAATTTCCCAATGTGATAAAAATATGAACAGTTCTGAATTCTAATTTTATTTATAGTAAGCTTGAGCACGATGGTAATGAATATAAATGCTTATTTCTAAATTGATTTTTGCCTTTTTTTTGCAGCATTAAAGCAATGCAGTTATGTACACATTTAATAATCTGCTTTAATTAACTCCATAAAGTCTAGATTCAAAACACCCTAAAGTTTGAACCAAGCCAATCTGCTTGAATATTTATATAGATTTATCTTGTGTCAGTAACTATATTTGTAACTTGTTCTTTTCTAACTTTAAGCACTTTCCCTCCACTGATCAGAGATATTAATAAGAACAAATAACTCCATTGTATATGGGTTAAAACTAGAGCAGCTCTCTATTGCCATATGCAATAGCAATAGCCACAAACTAGTCTAGGGATTGGAATTTTAAATGCATACCTTCTGGTAAACACTGATTACTCAATCTTATAGTAGATGGCGCTAGAGTAGGAAGCTGTTTTTGTTTTATTACATATTGCACAAATTAAAGAATTACATTAGTATTAAAATTCCTAATCTACTGTTTCTTGTTGCTAAAATATATAGTTACTGGTGCAAGATCAGATCTGTGTCACTTTTCTGTCAGGTTGCTTTAGTTTTAAAACCTTGGGGTATTTTGAAAATTCAAACTTTTAGCTCGAAAAATAAAATGGTGTTAAAGTTTACTGCTAAACACATGACAACATTCTTTCCATCATTGATCATCTGCTAATCACTAAATAATCAAGCTTACTAGAGATGGCATTAGAATAGAGGGCTGTTCTTGTTTTACTATATACTGCATTAGCTAAAGAATCAAATGGTTTGTTATCAAATTTCTCATGTCTGTTCCATTCATTTGTGTTATTGCAGATGTTTTAAATATGTCTATTCATTTAATGATTGAACTGATTGGTCTCACATCAAACTGCAGTATTCAGTGTGGTGAGTTCTATTTTTTCTTAAAATGTCACAGTGAATATATGCATGCTGTTTTTTGTATTTACAATCATATAAGACCAAAATAAAGTACAGTCCTTATATTCTGAAGAGTAGAAAGTTATTGGTAAAGCAGTAATTGGGCATTAAAAGCAGAGGATGCTAACATAGGCCTTTATTCAGTGATCTTTTATTTAGCTACCTACAGTTATATATGACTTTTAAGTGGAGTATTTTATAAATTGATATGATTGTCTAGTATTAAATGGAACGTTAATGGACTTTGTGAAGTTAGAAGAATAGGTGAAGAGACGACAATTGATTTGAAAGAATCCCCAGACTATGGGCTATACTGGCAGAATTGAAAGGGTTAAATTTATAAATAAATAAATAAATAATTTTCACTAAAGTCATTCCATTCATTCCTATGACTGTTTTGGATCTTATCAGTGACATTCATTTTTAGTCCCTGACCATTATGTTGACCACTGCTACCCATGAAAATTTATCTAACTTGAAACACTGTTAATAGCGATGTTACTGCCTGCAAAGCAATGGTGGTCGAGAGATCAGCGACAGCCGCTTTGCAGGCGGTTGTCCCGGGTTGGCGGGTTCACTTCCCGGCTGATGCTATGATACATGAGAAAAAAAAAGCAATTGAGATTGTCAGAGTGCATAAATTTTTTCACTGGGTTTACAATGACCCTACCTTGCAACGTAGAAAGATATCACTAATTGATATGGGCATTATCATTTCGTAAACTGATTTTTCATAAAACCCATCTCAAAAAAATCTGGGATGCTATAATATTTTACATTTAATTTATTTATATATTAAAATAAGAACATATAAAACTAAAGCAGCTTTTAAAAAAAATCTATTAAAATATATATTTATAAAGATTTAATTTCAGACCTTTATATTTTTAATAATATATAAATTCCCCCTCCCCCATTCCTTCCCAGTAACCATAACGTCAACAACAACAGAAATTGAATAATTTTATCTAAATCAAATAAAACTTATTTAACTGAAATTCAGGATTTAAAAAAAAATATATATTTTTAGCTTATACATAAATTAAAAATCTTTGGATAAGCAAAATGTAAATTATATTTCCCAATAAAAACCCCAACAGGTTGAAGCATAAACGTACTGAAATAAAATTTACAAAAAAAGACCTAGGAATTGTAATAGATGTTAACTCGAGATGAATTTTAAAATTTTCTTATTCATGAATTTTTATACCCCCCCCCCCTTTCTAAAATCAATACCTTTATGTGCAATAGCTGAGGGAATTTTCTGCATGCAATAATTGAAGCAAACAAATGCACAGTAACTATGGCAACGGCAAACTAAACATATTTGTTTTATTATATATCTATATGTTTGATAAGAATCAAATATTTAACAGTCCTTCTTACTCCCAAGGATTTTCTTTCTTTTTTTTTCTTCTAAATTAAAATGTCTGACGCTTATTATAAATTAATTAATTTAATACCAAAAAGTAAAATCACCATTTTCAAATACTATTGGTTCACTGCAAGTTCAAAATTAATCCAGTTTCTCTCCTCCATACTTTTTCCACATCATTCAGTAAACTTCTTGATCCATCCATCTTACATGAGATCTCTTGAGGGCTCAATTTTCCATAATTTTTTTACTATTTGTTGTCATGCCTTTGTGATATGACCAGACCAGTTTTATTTCTGATTTTTTAATTTAATACCCTGTATGATTTGGCATATTGGTAGGGTGGAACTCAATAATCCACATTTGATTGTTTATAATTTTTCAGTGAGATATTCTGTTTGTTTTTATTGGTATTTTTGTTGTAGTTGTTGTTGTTTTTTATGCCTCCTTATTAATAAAAATATGCATAATTCTCCATATTTGACTGTTTTGTCTGTGGTCTTTGTGCTGTTCTATTCATTACCTATATCTTAAATTCATATGCACTGGAATGTTTCTTTTAATATTAAGTTACAGTATATCTATCAAAAGCATTTGGTCTAAGTTTAATTCTATTATTAATTTTAATCAATATGGTTTTATCTGTTTTATCTGACCAAGATATTTATAGATGTTAATTTTCAACTTATTATTATCAATTTTTATTTTTTAAAAAATATTAGCATGCTGATTGATAAGGCACTTAATTTTTTTAGAACATCAATTTTTAAAACATATTCTTTATAAATTTCATTCAAAGTATTTAACTTAGAGTTACAGAAATGAGAGACTTGGAGCCATTATTCACAGACTTTTAGTTCCCAGAGTCCACCATTCTATTGCTGTACTAAGTAATCTTCGGCATATAGAACATTATATAGATAATTAATATCAATTAATATCGATATTTAAGAGCATTATTTAAAAATAGACTATTATATAGATAATTTGAATTGGCAGTAGTTATACAATCATCTGTCTGCATGTTATAAATCTGTAAACCAAGAAAATTAAATTTCTGTTATTAATCAATTTAGCTTTCATCCTCTATGAAATTTGGGTAGAACGCTGCAAGCTGATAATGGAACTGCCTCGTCTAGACCCAGGTCTGTTGTTCTGCAAAACAATAAAGAAGATCATGAAAAGAGATGAGCTCATCTCTCCCAAAAAATCATTTGAGGACATTTGCACCCTATTCACCTTCCCAGCTAATAACAACAGAATGATAAACATGCTGGCCCACTAAATCATTACAACAAGAACTCTCAGGATCTAGCATAACCTCATTTAACTTTGTATATATCATTTTCAATTTGTACACATAATAATTAATAAATATATTTTTGAAACAAAACTACATTTTCAAGCCTTATATTGTATCTGACATAGGTTTTTTGAAGCATATTGTCAATTTTTCCAAAAATTACTGTTATAAAAATTAAAATCAAAATTAATCTCTGTCTGACATCAGTTTTCATTTCAAAAACATTAGATATTTCACTGCCAGTAATCACTTTTACATTTATATTGTGTGGAAATCGTACAACATGAATAAACTTCTGCAGTCAGTCAGTTATTTCAAATGTTTCAGCAGAACTTCTTGATTAAATGGATCAAATACTTTGAACAGATTGGCAAAAATCATTTATAACTCATACTTTTATTCATGATACTTCATTCTTACATTTGCTTTGCCAGAAAATTAACAACATATCTCTATCTCGCTAAAACCACCCGACTTCCTAGAACCACTTATTTATGACTGCAATCAATAATCCTTGAAACTATTGTGGCAATAGATAACAATGATATTTCAGTGTAACTATTGGGACCATCTATGTATGACTGCAAGCAACACCCTTTGCGGTAGTGGATAACAACGATCTTCCATAGAAATTATTGCAGCTTTTTTTAAAATCTTTTTTATTTTTTTATAAATTGAGATCTAATAATGTAGGTTTATATAGTTCTAAAAAAAAAAAAAACAACCTTTGAATCTAACATATCTCTAGTATAATTTAAAACATCATTGTGGAGCTTGTTGGTTTTTTAAGATTACAGATAATCATTTCACCAAAAAGCCAAACATCTATATCCAAATTTAAATGCAGCAATATGTTAACTTCATTATTAAAATGTCTAATATGAATTTTTGTAACACTATTCAAAGGTTGATCAAAATGCTTCATCTTCTCAAAATATTATTAGGTCCAATTCACTATTAACTATGATGACATTTTTTGGTTCATCTATTAATTCTAACCATTCACAAAATGTTCAAAAGTCACCAAAATCAGTAAATTCTATATCTTCATGATTTAATCCATCAGTCACTCCTACATCATCTAGACAATTATTGAACTTGATAAAAGATGTATTGACATTTGTGTCACACATATAATTGTGTGCCCAGTCAACTTGAATGTCCATACTGTCAATTTTAGCATTCGGTAATTTGTTGAAACTCGGTTTAAATATCCATTGCTTCTAAAGAATGCCAAATTTCCTAGGATACAACTCATTTTTTAAAAGCTACTGTAAATTTATCCGTGAAATCTACTAATTATTTTTGGCCTAATAATTTACACCTATGTGTACTCATATAATGTTGCTTTTTTTTCATTCTTACTATAATCTATAAGTTGCCTTCATGCTTGCAAAATTTCAATAATAATAGAACAAATTTGAATGTACAGGTTGCTAATGAATCAGTATTGATAAAATGGGCGTAGATATATGACATTACACACAGAAAAAAGTCCATTATTTTCCTCTCTGGTCTCCAATGCCAAAACTGTTATAAATTTGGCTTGCCAGGGGTTAACAGATGGTATTGCAATTCATAGATTGGAATTTCATATTTTCATTCATTGATGAAGATACTAGCCATAAAACAATCTTGCGATAACCACTGAATTGTATTACTATATGTTAACCATGATCCCAATACACCCTTTATAATTCCTCTACTTTTTTTTTTCACTTCAATTTTTTTTTAAAATTTTTTTAATAGTAGCATTTCCCCCCTACTTACTTTTTTTTTTTCAACATCTTCTCACTTCTTATTTCCATTTTAATTTTTGCATTTACTGCTGCAATATTTTCTTTATCCAAATTTTGTTTCAAATAAAGATATACTCAAATAAAAACATTTAATAAGAACATCTAAGTACTAATTCTTCATCTCACACAATGTGATAAACCATGTGATGTGATGTACTGTAGCTTCTCCTTAAATGGAGTCAAGAATCTCTCAACAATTATGCCCAGGGAAACCTGTTAGCCACTTTATTTTCCATTGCCCAGTCTAAGTTTTCCCATATTCTACTTCATCCCATTTCCACAACATAATCTTTGTCAACTCTATGGCCTTTATATCTAAATCTCCCTTATCTTTTCCCAAACCAAAAATAGTTCCACCCTAGCGCCACCTATTATAAGTTGGATTTTAATATTTTTTGATAATGTTTATGTTTTCTCTATAATAAAACAAAAGACACATTAACTTATTAAATGTTAGTAATTTCTAACTTTATTATATTAATATAATCATTCAATAACCCTCCTAATTGTTTAAAATAAACTCATAATCATTAGGTCATCTTTGTCAAGGTTATAGCCTCAGTAAATATTACTTACGAAATCAATGTGCGTTTAATAAATTTATAATTACAACTTCAAAATTCTATATGTAAATTTAGTTCTCTTGTCTTTCAATTGCTCTTTTTTATGTAGGATTCTTCAGATTGTAGTATGTTTTATTGTTTTTCCATTCATGTTTTTGTGAATCTTTTTTTTTTCTGCTGGTATCCATATTTCTTTCAAGAAATTACTCATGACATGGTGAATGTTATCTGCTGATTATCTAATTCTGTTATTATTTTTCATTATAAGCAATACAAAGCAAGTCTTATCATCTTTGATAATTTACATAGCCATGTTTCCTTTCATTCAAATAATAGAACAATATGTGTAAAAGTTTATTAATATTAAATTCCTGTTTGCCAGTGTTTTTTTTTTTTTTGGATTTGTATATTTTTCAGATTCAAGAATGTATCTTTTACCCCTTATACTGGAATATCAAAACTATGCTCTGCTATAAAAGAAAAAGCCATCTCACTGCAATTAAGTTTATTAATTTATAGATATTTACTAAATGTTTAATTTTATTTGTAAATGTGCACGCAAATTTATTTATTATAAAATTTTAAAGAATATCTTCAAAATTTTTGTCTGGATAATAGATGTTTTTGGTTTTTGAATAATAGACATTTGGATTGGTGGAATTATACTATCCCAATAATTATTCCAGGAGAATTTCACCTTGGTAATCTAATTATATCAGAACATTTTTTTTTACTTGCTTATTATCTTTTTTTTTTTTATATGTTCTCTTTAGGCAACTCTCCATGATATTCTTTTACAATTTATTTATAATTGTATTTATTGTTTGGACTATTTCCACCATCTAATATGAGTAGTCAATGTCTTTACAAAAATTTAACTTTATTTAAATATTCCAAATATTTAGTCCAAACAATAAACACAAGTATTTGTTTTATCTGCATTTACTGTTGTTCCAATTATTCTACAATTTTTATTCCATTCTTATTATCATTCTATTGAGTTCATTTTCATGGTCCACAAAGTAGCACCATATCATTAGAGTATTTTCTGAATTATTAGATTCTGTATATTTTAATAAATTGTTTCTTGAAAAGTCATGTGACGTATAAGCTCCAACATTTTCATTCAACTGAATTAACCCCTTTTTTTTTTTGTTTATTTATCTTATTTGGAATAGTTCCAAGGACCTTTGAGGCTATCACTGCTGCTCATGCAATTTAGTGCCATGGTAGAGTGGCAAATTTAAGAGCTAAAAGTCTCTGAAAATTGAAATATAACTTTTATATCACTTTCACTATTTGAAGGTCACATGACTTCTCATTTGACAAATTACAGTGCAGTACTCTATTATATTTTTTTTTTTATATAACTTTGTTACGCTGCTCAGATACTATTTGTAATAGAGCCAGTCTCTATATTTATGTCTAGAATACAACATATTTGGAGTTCCATCCTGAATCAGTGAATTCACTATGTTCTCATCCTTATTTTATCAACCCTGTTAAAACCTCACAAGGTTTGGTGCAATAGTAGAGTAGCTGCCTCTAAAGCTCATGGTTCCTAGATCTTAGCACACAGTTATGGCTCTTCTGGTGTTTGAATTTTATATGAACCCCTGAGCAGAAATTATTCTATTGATTTTAACTAATTAAAATTCTTTCCTTAACAGATTTATGTTATTTTTAAAAAAAATTAAATCTGTGATTTTCATATATTCCTATTTAATTCATCTTATTTCATTCATCCATTTTCACAAAATATTAAAACCACTTTTTTTATTTTTAAGGGTCTTTTTTTTTTTCATTTCTCCATTTGATGTTTCTGTCATTTATTACATGTTAGAAATTAAAAAAAATTCTTGCATGTACTTGTGAATTTATCAGCTTCAGCCGAAATATTTTAAAGCATTATTAGGCTATTTTACTAGAAATCTTTTCATTATACTTATTAAAAATTGAATTTATATATTGTTTTAATTTATGTTTAATAATTTTGTACATTTTCAAAAAAAAAAAAGCAGTTCTACTTGCTGGATATATTTTTTTTTTTTTCAAGTGTCATAGCATCGGCCGGGACGCGAACCCGCAACCCGGGCAACTGCTTGTAAGGCAGTCGCGCTGACCTCTCGACCACCAATGCAAGACTATTTGCTTGATAAGTTAATTAAAAATTTGAGGGTATTTTATATGGTGAATTTATTGTTATTATTACAAGGTATTGTCAAATTTACGGTGCACCCTCCTGGCGATTACATGACCACTTTCGACTTTTTCATAAACAAGCACTAAGCTACCTGAAAAAAAAAATCTCTCAAATTCGAACCCAGCCTCGTGGACATGGCAGGCGGATACTTTAAACACTATTTGAATTTGGACCCAAATTGTGGGTAAGGCAGATGAATATGCCACTCACTTGAATTTGAACCCAGATTGCTGACATGGCGGACATACACTAATCACGGTAGTCCTTATGTTTACATGTATATATATTTAAATGATATCCCACAAAGCACTTTCTTGACATAGGGCTCAGTGGCAGTTCGTGGTCATCAACTATTAGTAATATTAAGACTCATTCAGAATTGCATTCTTTTTTTTTTTTTTTTGCGTTTCTGAAGAAGCCCATATTTTGAAAACAAATAGCAAAACTGTGATTTGAAAAGCATTCGCGCATTCTCCATCCAACCAATCTCTGAAGTGCATACGAAGTAAAATAGACACAGAAAGTATAAACGCACTTAATAATTTCCATTTGTCTTCTGGGCATATTTTTATTATGTCTTTGAAGTCAACCTTTTTAAAGTTTTTTTCCTCCTTTGTAATTGGATTTAAAAATTTCTTATTTTTTATTATTATTTGTAAAAGAGTTACAGTATTTGCATGATTTCATCTTTTGCCGCCCTCCTCCCCCTTTTCGTGTACATAAATTCCTCAGTAATGTATCTAATAGTATTAATATACCATCTTAAACAATTAGTACAAAGCAGATACATTTTTGATCGGAGTAGCAGCTGATATTTTATAATAATTCCCTTCAGGCTTGTTTTGTTATTTTAGTGATTCAGATTTGTTAGAAAGAAATAGACAGACATGCGACGGGGAAGGGGGGGGAGGAGGTGGTTTCTGTCCTGTTTCTAAATTGTTATTTATATTAATTATGTTAATGTGCTTTTAAACCGAGAAAAATGAAAATAAAATTTTCTGTTTTTTTTTTCATAATTAGTAGTAAGAATTTTTTAAAATATAAATTTCCTAATAGAATCTTTCAACTTCATTTAATGTGTTTATTAATATTTTTGTAAACATTTAATTCAGTTCTGCGTTTTATTTGAAGCAAAATCCTAAAAGTGCAAAAATAAGTTGTTAAAGCTACTGCAAGCTATGGTAAAGTTTCATCAAGCGGACTAACTAACAGTTAGCCCCAGTTTTGATATTACAATCATCATTATTTCAACCATTATTCTTTCATTGCAGGATGGAACCGCAAGTTTAATGAGTTTCTCCAATCCATAGCTGCTCTCTTCCACATTATGCCAGCAAACTGTCTTATTTCATCAATCTATTTAAAAAGTAGCCTAATGTTTGGTTTTTATAATCTCTTGGGATCTGGTTTAAGATTTCAACTGTCCATCTTTACAATCTTTTCCGTCAATTCATCCAACCTACTCCCACTTAATCTATTAATTCAGAGGTGTCAATGATGCCGGTTTGTTCTTTCACCCATTTTTCATTTTCAATCTATTAGTTCTAACGTATACCTCTCCATATTGCATTGAATCGTTTGAAGTCTCTGTACAGCTATTCTGTTAAGGATTCAAGTCTCAGATTCGTTAATAAGAATTGGTGAAATCTATGCATAAAAAAAAACTTGCTTTTTTAAATTTAGATACTGGAATGGGATTTTGGGGCAGAAAATCTACGTGCAGGGTTATATCACATTTATTGTTTATGTTATCGTATCTTGGAATTAGAACATTTTTCAGTTCATTGTGGAAGTTTATTGCTTTTTCAAACACTTTCTTTACATACACACACGCACCCCAAACAACTTCCTTTATCTATATAGAATAGAAACACGTTTGGAAACAGTTTACAGTTTGAAATAATTTCATAGGCATTTTTTTTTTTTTGCAATAGAGTTTACATTTATCACTACAATACATCATCATGATTTTCAAACATTATTGACCTGTTGCAGAGTAAAAGTTTCTTCTATATTAATCTAATTTCTCCAATCCATAACTTCTCTGCATCATTCCAGAAAATTTCCATACATCTTATATTCTTCTCACGTGAAATCATTTTACAAGTGTTTTACAATTTTGGGGGATTCAGTTTAACAAGTATGCCAAACTCTTGTCAATTCTTGCCTATTCAGTCCAGCTCCATTTTGGCCTCTTAATATTTTACTCGTGCATTTTATTTTTGTTCTTTTCATGTTAATTATTCTATAATTCATTGGGTGTGATCTGAACTTTGCATTGCCTTTGTGTTAAGTGTTCATGTCTCAGAACCATATATAATCACTAGTAAAAAGCTCCCCCCCCCCAAATACTGTAAATAGATATATTTCCTTTATCCATTTAAATATGTATGATCTATGTAGTATATTTTAAATCACCTTTTTCAAAATTTTATAAGACCATACATATGATCATTGATTTGTGTGTCTTTGTGTATGTATATACATATACATTATATG
The DNA here is from genome assembly GCA_028023455.1 of Epiperipatus broadwayi. Lineage (NCBI taxonomy): Eukaryota > Metazoa > Onychophora > Udeonychophora > Euonychophora > Peripatidae > Epiperipatus > Epiperipatus broadwayi. The sequence continues at coordinate 151,577 of JAQFVV010006382.1, forward strand.
CTATAAGTTTTATGGATTAAGAGAAGTTCTGATGAAGACTGCTAGTCAATCGAACCTGTAGGGAAATATCAGGGAATAAATAAAATTATTGCATCGCAAAAAATAAATAAAGAAAAGTGTACTAAATAATATTATATGTCTTTCATAAATCAGGTGAGTAAAGAAGGTGCACAACTCAAAAATGTTGTTGACATGGTACATAACCAATCAAAAATCACACTTAGTAGAAATAGTAGATCAGCAGTATGCAGGAGAAATATAGAAACTAACCATTATCATTATTATTTTTTAAATAATGCAAGATTAATTTTATTTCCAAATATTTTTTTTGTTACTCCAATTAATTTAGGTGTTTATAGTAAAGTTAAAGTATATGCTTAATGGCTGTGGAGAATATGACGTCCTTCCTTGTAGGAAAGTCTACATTATATGGATAGCCATTGCTAATATTTCTTTCTTACATGGACATTTGATTAATCAATTCGGGATTAATTAAGATTTTTAGGTTTTGCATACTTATTAACCAATTGATACTAGATCATTAGTTAGTTTGTCCATCGAATGGATACCTAAAAAAAGATCTAAGCCTATTTGAAATACTTAAAAAAAAATGTCCAGTGTTAATCCAGGCCTGGATTTTAATTCTAGGTCAAGGATATAATAGGTGAAGATGCTGACCCCTGTGTCATGAAAATCATTAGAATGTATAGTATTAATGAAATAATAAATAAGCAGGTATAATTTTTAAAAAAAAGAAATTATATATATATGTCATATCAATGCAGTCTGTATTCTATTTTAAAAGAGTTTTTCCATCAATTTTAAGCATACACTCTGAAATGTCAATTCTAGACTTATACTTATGAGTTGTTATCACTTCTTACTTTGCAAGATATAAACTAAGAAAATAATTTGAATTAGCTGTCTCTTGACAATATTAAAAATATACTATGGGATAATCTTAATAGTGATCAACTTTAGTTACAAATACCATTTTAAAATTAGTACTCATGTAAATTCAGAGTATAGATGGTGACACTAATTATTGTAAATGCCATTGTAAAAACAATATTCAATTTAACTTTGTGGATTTCATTTGAACTTTTTCACATTAACTCATGCGGTGGAGTACTTATAAGAGAGATTTGTGTGTATTTTTATTTTATTATCCAAAAATATTATTGAGGAAGACCTTGATATTTGTGATTAATTTTGATCAGAAAAATGCCACAAATGATGAATTATGAATCTGTGCTAATTGGGGAAAACTTTTTATAGAAACGCTATGGGGGTAAGGATTTGAGATCATAGTTTCATGAAATAATAAATTTAACAACAATAGTTTTTAAGTATAAATATATAACCTGAAGTTATGAATTAAATTAAGAAAAGTTGAAAATTTTAATGGCTCCTGTTAGAAAACAAAATTAGACCAGAATTGGTATATTGAGGTGTACATATATATTTGCTACCTGAATTTTTAATGAATGGACCTGTTGTTATCTTTTTGGGCAGGAGAGGCATATATATTTTTTGTAATAAATTTATCCAATAGCATAACAGCAAATTTAAATATTTCCCTTCAAATTTGAAAACATGCTCATAACATATTATTTTTAAAGTTAACCAATCATCATTGAGTTTTAGGAAAAGCTTCTCATATATCTTATAAAGTTAATCTCACGTTGTGGAACTCATAGTCACATTGTTTTCATTCTTGATTGCAGGTGATCCATAGCTGTCATGTCCAGATTTGAATCTGTTCATGGAAGGAATGTAATTAATTAAATGAAACTTAATAATTCAAATTTTTTTTTAAAAATCCAAAAATAATGAGTTACTATGGTTTTTATATTTCATGAATTAGCTGATGTTATATTAAAAGACTTTACCTATGAATCAACAACAAATTGGAAAGAACTAAATGTAGATATTATTCCAAGTGAATGACATTAAAAAAAAAAAAAAAACTGGAAAATTAGTGAAAGGTGTTACTACTATTTTGTGTTAATATATCTGTACAAAACTGCACTGGGTTGAAGATCAGAAAAGATTGGTTTATATTTATTCTCCAATAGGGAAATTTGTTGTATCAAATAAGAATAGAGCATGAAATGGTAATTTAAAAGTCATTGTTTTTATGGGTCAAGGAAATGGCATGGAATTACCAAAATAATCATGGTTCTCCTTTAATGATTATTCAGAGGCATTTATTTGCACTAACTATTCCAATCTGGGCAAAAATTGAATACACTGGGAATATCTGATCACTTTATTCATCTCAGTAATAGATTATTTAAAAAAATAATCAAGTGATTTATTGCTTGGAAGTTCATAAGTTCGAATACTGGAAGTGTTAGAAATGGTGCCATGATCATAGATTATTAGAATCCACTACTTTATCACTATCACGTAGGACAGAGATTTTATGATTGTCAAGAAATCACAGAAAGAACAAGCTAACATTATATAATGAATTCATATAAAACAGGGCATTCTGGTCATATTCCCTTACTACATCTATTTTATCCATTTGATAAATGTATTCATCAATTGCCAGACCTAGTAGAAACTAATGTTAGAACAGATAATGGAAAGATCAATTTGTGATAAAAATATTGCAAGATGAAAATGATTTTATTCTCAAAATGAAGAAAGTGAAATATCTGGATTGTGCAGAATTGCTTCTAAACTTTGAAAACACAAAAATTATGTTTACATGTAAGATAAAGTATTTGAAATATAACAATTAAAAGAGTGATAGTAGTATAAGGTAATTTTGTTTTTCTAGAATATAAAATTTGCAAAAATGGAAGCTGAAACCAAGTCTTGCATAGAATTATGGTGAGTGAATCAATTCTTGTTTATTTAATTTTCTTAAGTGTTTTTTTTTCACACATTCAACTTTATTTGTTTTTTATATGTATATATATTTTCCTTCAGTTATAGTTTTTAATGAAAACAAAAGTATTCTTCACCAAATTGTTAGTTTTTGACAAATTTCATTAAAAACATAAATTTGGAAAATGAAAATAATCTTAAAAATGAAAAACCAATTTTGCAAATACCAATTTTTAAAAAGAGTAATAAAGAGAAACAAATAATCAAAAGAAAAGATTTTATTGCAGTCTTTAGGCTAAAAAATATTTTTTTATTAAAAAAAAATATTTTCCATCAAATGTCTATTTAAGACAAATTTCATTAAAGTATAAATTCAAGCAATGAAAATACTTTTTGAAATATTAAAATCAACCTTCCCAGTAAAAAAAAAAGTTCAATGCTAGTACATTTTCAGTTGAATTATTTTTTGTTAAAAAAAAATAGAATTATTCAAACAAAAGCAAAATGTAGTCATCATATACTTGTTAAGTAACAAATATTTAATAGTTTTATATATTAAAAAAAGTAATTAAAAGAAGTATAAACTTATTTTTTTGTTATTCCACTATCAACAAAAGCCTATATTACACAAATGCAGAATTATATATTTTTCCTTTATCCTTGGATTACTGATAACTGCTTTCACCTCCAATCTTAATCTGTTAAACAATATGAACATCACCAAAAGTCTTTGGATTAATGTTTTTTTATATTGATCCATATAGATTCTGGCCATTAAAATCATGCATTAAAATTGTAGCTCCAATGAAAGTCTTGAATGGATACCATTCAAGGGATTAACACTAATTGTCAATGATTGAGATCTTAAGAGTGAATTATCATTGAACTATTCGCTATATAAATGAATGGGAGGAAAATATGCACTTTTGAATATGACTGGAATACACCGTTAAGAATCCCTTGGATAACAAAAAGGACCATTGAATTAGAAATCAAAGAAATTAAGCTATGGTGAAAAAATGTTATTGCCTAAATATACACTATATCCCAGTGAATGTAAGAATATTGTTGTGCATTTATAATTATATCGATAAGCTAAAAGAAATTATGTTCTTTTATTTGTAGCTCATATTACTATTTATCATTAATATAGATTTATATAAATATATATATACTTATCATTTGTGTTACAAACACATACTTATTATATATAAAATATACAGTGTTTTTCAATGAAAGGTGACTGTTTCTTTCTCCAAGCTGCTTCAACACCATCTCTAAATCAATGCATATGCATTATATAATGATAGATTAGCTATTAATCACAAATTAAAGAGATACTGTGTCTTGGATCAGAGTTATGGCATGTGATGTTGTAGTATATTTTGTATCTTTATCGATCATCTTCACTGCTTTCACTACCATCCGAAAATCTTACTAACCACATGAAAACATTTTTGCAACTCATGGGTTTACTATCACATAGTTGAATCATTTCAGATGTTTAAATAACAGTTTTGCCCAGTTTCATCCAAAATTTTAATGTTAATGCATTGTTCTAATCACGAGTTAAGGACATACGAGTTAAGGACATACACATTTCATGTCATCACTCTTAATCCTGACATGCTAATGCCTCAAAAATACTTGGTGACTAGTTAAACTATGTCATTGTGTAACATGTGTTGATTCAGAAATGGTACCACACGCAACTTCTCCATGTGACACACTGTATATATTAATGATAATATGCAGATGTGTTTGCTCACAATCATACACTCAGAAAGTATTATAGAAATCTTTATACATACATGGTATACACATTTTCATTCATGTTACAATGACCAATTGTTAGTTAATTGTATAATAAATTATAAATAAAAAAAGAGAAAAAAGTGTCATTTCTTTGAACTAGTTGATGTGGTTATAGCTGTATAATAAGATCATTCTATTTCAGTGCTGTGTAATATATATATATATATATTAGTTATGTAGAAAGTAATTTAAAAAAAGATTTGTAATCTGGGAAGAAAAATTTAGATGTCACTATAATGAATATATAGTGCTCTTTTAAACTTCATAATATATATGAAGCCATGAATTACACTGTATTAAAATACACCTGGGTCTCGTTTTATGCAATAGATTGGTTCCTCAGAAAACACGCGCAAACTAAATCACGCAAAAATAGAAGTAACTTACATTGAAAAAGGGGGGTGCGGTCTGTGATTTTTCAAAATTCGCGTAAAAGCAAAGCACCAACGTAAAATTACTTTAAAATTCGCGCAAAAAAAAAAAAAAAAAATAAGGAAATAAAATAGGACTAATAAAAAATTTCAAATTTGAAAAAAATTGATACAAGACAAACTTTTTTTAACTATAATATTTAATTTTATTCAAAATAATATATTTTTATGCATAATTTACAGTACAGTAATTTACATTTTTTTATACATGTTTTAATTATTATCGCTATTTGCCCAAAAACACGTTCATTTGCAAACTAGTAAAAAATCAGATTCTCATGTGATGTGATGTGATGTGATGTATTTGGCTTCTCCTTGAACAAAGTTAAGAATCTCTCAGCAATTATTGTCACAAGAGGAAATACAACTAGCGCCAAGTTCACTCATGTTGTGTTAATGGTTTTCTGTTGACGACAATGATGATTTTATTAATTGTTTATGAACTTAAACTTATGATAATAAAAAGACATTTATTCATCACTGCTGGGAAAAATTTAATTAAAACTAACAACTAAAAATTAAATTCTTATTTTTGTCTTTAATTTTCAATTTCGTTTAAAAATCAAATTTCGTTTTACATCACATTAATTTCAAGTCGCCCGTAAGTAATTTTTAAATTGTTAATTACAATTAAAAATCAGATTTTAATTTTTAATTGTGCCCACTGCTATTACTGACCTTTTAAAAATAAACTTGTGAACACTAAATGAGTAATAATTGATTACGTTCTTATTTAAAAAGCAAAAACAGAATGTGATTTAAAATGCAAAATTAACACGCACAATGTTTGAACAAATTTACATCATAATCTTGTAAAATTTAATGTGTGTACATAAAATGTGGAAATCATGATTTTAATTTCATTATTGCATAAAATCTTACTATTATAAAGCACTGAAAATATTGAAATTACTATGATGAAAGTAGAATTCCAATAATGTGCTATTACTTTCAATATAATGTAAGTGCACGAAATTTATTATTTAAAATAATAGCGCATAACTTCCGGTGAAACACGAATCGCGTAACTTCAAAATCATGTTAAATAAGTCCGCGTAAAAAGAGACCCAGGTGTACGTGACTTTGGTTATACACTATTCAAAAAGCCTTAAAATGTGTAAATTTAATATATTTTATGATATGTGAGCAGTCATTTTTCTGTTTGTGGATGCCATATATGATCACATTTTTTAAAACAAAAATGCAATTTATAAATAAATTTTACATTACGCCAGCAGCTCTTTTTATATCTCAGAGCACCGTATGTGATCGTGTTTAGTAATGAAATATATTCTTTTATTATTATTTACAAATTATTTGTGTTGTAGCTAACATAAAATGTTTTCTAAGTGTAATGCTAAAAGTTTTATAAAGTTTAAGAACATATTTAAAGAATTATGACATTTAAATAGAAGTACAATTAATATACTTGAATTTAGATATCCACTCTATCTTAAATCCCCTATATTAAAGTCTTATGATTGATAATGACTTAAAAAAATTATGAAAACAATTAGGATGATCATAGTTTCTTGATAAAGAAACTATTATTATTTGAAGAAAACAATGTTTGCATTGTGTAAAATGAAATAAGAAATATGTTATTAATTATAATTATATATATTAATAATCAATGTGTGAGAATAAAGAACAAGAAATAATAATAACAATACTTCAAATAGAAGTAACATAATATTTAAGTAACAATATTTATTAAAAGAAAATATACCTATAATATTTAAGAAGTAAGATTTCAACAAATGCATTTTACTCTGCTTTCTTCTGATTCTAAGAATTGGATACAAGATAAAAGGATAATACAAAGTCTGTAGGTTATCCACAGTGAATGGAGATTGTTTATTTAAATTAATAAAGTGGGAACACAAGCCAAATACTTGAATGAGATATTAAACAGATATATACATCATTGAAAGAATTAAGAATCTAGAATAGAGCTTGACATTTTCTGAAAGAGATGGCAATAGATAGACAATTGAACTCTTGAGGTGGTTGGAAAGAGACTGCAAATGACCTAGAAAGAGGTCACATATGAGATTAATGGATGAGATAAGGAATTTGTTGGAGTAACATGGTGAAGTGAAACTATTGATTTTTAGAAATTTATTAAACTGCGATAGTGGTTCAAAAATAATGATGATTGTTTTTATTTTTTCTTGAATTACTTCATTATTTTAAAATAAAACTATAGGTACAAAATATTTGCCAAAGAATTTTTGTTTTCAATCATTTTTGATACATGTAGATTTGTTTTTATTATGTCATTTGCACTTTTTTGTTTTACATTTCCCCCTCAGTTTTCTGAATTTTTATTTCTTTAAATATACTCATATTTGGCAAAAAATTTATTTGTAACTATATATATATATTAAGTTTTATCTATTTTATAATCTATTATATATTTCTTTCTATATTTTTTAATACTATTATTTGTTTATTTTTTAATTGCAAAAAATACAGTTATAAAAATTTTATATGATATCAATATCTAATTTCTCTTTTAATATTGAATATAAAGTATTCATTATAACAAAACAAAAAAAGTAAAAACACTATAGATAGATGCTTGCACTGCTAAAGAAATGCACGTTTATATCTATATATGACTGGAATTTATATAATATCAATGGTTTAATCTCTCTGTTAATACTGAATGTAAATTACTCATTAAAACTAAAAACAGCAACATTAAAAAAAACACTTTAAATTAATAATTGAGATACAGAGCAAGCACTCACAATTCTTTTGTATATGTATATGTCTGGTTGTGTGTAGAATATGCAGAAGCATTTATATGCTGAAATTTTTTAAACATATACTTATTTTTTTCTCTCTCTCTCTTTTTTTTTTTAGGATGCACCATTTTTATATGGACTTGGCTTAGTTTATTTTCATTTTAGTGCATTTCAGTGGTAAGTTGTTTTTTGTTAATAAATGTATTAATATTTGATTTTGTATTGGTACTGCTTTGTTCTTTATTTACCTATTCATGTATATCAGTGGGTTTTTTTTTTTGTTATTGCAGTTTTTAATATATATATATATATATTAACTGATTATTTGTTTATTTGTCATAAGAATGATGTATTATTAAGAATTCACATGCAGTTTTCTTTTAAGAATAAATTTGCTTAGACTTAAGAATAATTCTTCAAATTATTATAAGGTGTTATAATGACTGTTTATCAAAGAATTCATTCAATAAGTAATTCAGTGTTTTTTTCATGCTATTTCTGAAATTTCAGGGTCCCATTAATAAATGAAATGATAAGATATAATTTGCCAACATTGATTTAATGTTTAATTACAATTGTAGCATATATATATATATTTCTGAAATTAATTAATTTGTTCTTGAACTTTACTAGAAAAAAGTTGAAAGTCAAATGTTTGAAAAAAGTATAGATAATGGCTTGAATTAATATTAATTCATTAATATTAATTTAATTTTTATTATATTATTCATAAAAATTAGAATCTTTATTTGTAAAATAAGAGCATTTTTCTACTCTAGAGCCATCTTTAATAAGCTTGAGCAATATCTTATTAGGAGCTGCTAGTGTTTATTCAATATTAGTATAGATGGCATTAGAATAGAAAACCATTTTTGTGTTATCTCTATTGTATAAGCTGGGGAGGTGAGCAATTTATTGTTAATGTTTATTAATTTAATATGGTGTTTTTTAACCTTTTTAATTGTCGTGCCCCCCCCCTCCCAACTTGATATTTTTTTCTTATGGGGAATCTGCTTCTTATATACTTTGATCATGTATATTTGTTATTTTATGTATATTAATTAATTTAAATTGTAGTGGTTCTTTCTACAAAATGACTGCAAAGGTATTAAAATAATTTATAATTTTAATTATATATGTATATTTAATAGCAGTAGTAATAGTTGATGCAATAAAATCCTATATAAATAATATTTTTATTGTGACATTTGGATCTGATAGGATTTGCACATTTTTGTAATGTTAGGTGAAATATTAGAAAAGTGTATTCACATTTAAAGATCTCAATTGATATCGTCTTTGTCTTTTGTTATTTTTAATAGATGTGAAAAAGATAAATGATTACCAATATAAGTATATATGTGTGGGAGATTATTGTCTGTCCTGGCTGATAAGGGCTGGTTCTGCACGAGATATGTATATTGGGAATTATTTATCTTTTTCATGTGTGTGTGGATATGTATATCGATTGTTTAATATGGAATGAGGGATGATTATAGACTGAAATCCTAGGTTCAAATCCCTCTATTTTCATTTTTCTTAATGAATCTTTATGAATATTTTAAAATTAATGTGTCATTTATACATTTCATCTTCACCGCTCTGCTAAAAAATTCTTTTAAGAAAGGAATGCATTTTTTTCTTATCTTTATTACTTTAAAAAAAAAAAAAAATTTTTAAGGGCTTATTAATAATATCAATATTTGGTAATACCATTCTAGGTGATCTGGGGCATTTGATCACAAAGTAATCCCAACATTCATTTGATCAACGGAAGTCAATATTGATTTAATAATAATAAAATATTTTTTTAAAAATCATCTGTTTTTATTTTGTTCGGGAGTTCATAATAAGTTCAAATTCCGGAAATGATTGACTAAGCATAACTGCGAACTAATTCCAGTCTATCACTCTATCCTTGTACTAAAGTATACAGAGCATAATAAAGCATGGGCTTCTTTTTTTTTAAGTTTGAAGATGGGTGCAACCGTATTTTTTGGAATCACAGTCAATAGTTGCATTATACATTAATTCTGCATATATATTTTTATATCGATGTTTATGCATGTGTATATGGATTTTTTTTTTTAAGATTATGGTTCACTTCTATTTATTTTTTTTTGTTGTTGTTGTTACTTATTATTGTCTTTTTACATAGTCTTTTTTAAAAAAAAAAAACTTGTATTAATTCAACTTGCCACTATCAGCTATTTTGTTTTTCTAGTATTCTATCTTCTCATAGAGTAATGTTTTTTTTTTTTTTTCACAAACATACCTGTCATTGTCTGGTATCTCTTTTGAAATTGTGGAATTTTTTGGACCACAGGCTAATCTCCCCAGGATCTTTAAATATTATCCTAACATATTTTGAAATATTTTTCACCTGTATTCATTATTTTTAGATTCATAGATTTTTTTTTGTTAGTTTTTAAACTATTATAGATTTATCTACTTGTGCGTGCTCGAATTTGGATTACTTGTGATAATTATTTTAATATGTAAATAATTACAAATTTTTTAATTATTAAAATGCTTTTAAAATATTATGTTTGCACACGTTTTAAATTTCTACATATCTATGATTTCAAATAGGTTTAGATTGTTTCCCCTCTTTATTCTAGCTTTAAGCGACAAACTAAGCCATTGAGTTATTGGTCAGTAAAAGGACATCTGCAACTTTCTTTGTACATTATTGCCACCTAGTGAAAGCCATAGTAATTAATGGATGTTAGAAGGTTACTGCATCAAAATCCCTATTCATCCGATATCCTCAGACTAGTTTCTAACATATAGCTTTCATCAGTGAGGATGCTTAGGTCTGAGAGCATTGCATCTAGATCTTTGTTTCTAATGCATCTTTCCAGCAGCCACCTTTTACATTTTTAGTTAACCATAAAATTATGAGCCTAAACTGAATACCCAATATTTTCTCTCCAAGCTGATTTGCTTATATAGTCATATAGATCTGAATCTAATTCAGTATCTATATATTTTGTTCTCTTTGGCTTCTTAATAACCATATCCACCAACATCCATTAGCTAGGATTAATATTAAATTCCTATAACAACACATGATCACCATTTCTTATGCTTACCCAATATATTAACACAATATTAACTTTCTCCATATAATATTGTCATCTAGTGCAAGCCATAGTAATCAACGAATGCTAGAAAATTAGTACATCAACATCCCTATCTAATGCCTACTCATTCAATATCTCAGGTCTAGTTTCTAGCTTATGGATTTCATCAGTGAGGAGCCTTGAATGTTAGAGCACTGCACCTACATCTTTGGATCTAATACAGCCCTCCAGCAGCCACTTTTTACCTTTTTAGTTTTGGGCTCATAGCTTTATAGTTGCTGGATAGATCTATTAGATCCAAAGATTCAATGCTCTCAGATCTAAGGCTGTCACTAATGAAAGCCATAAACTAGAAATTAGCCTGTGAATATTGAATGTCTGTGCACTAAGTAGACATTTTGATATATTAACCTTCTAGAATCCATTGATTGCAATGTCTTTATCAGATGACAGTATTATATAGAGAAAATTGTTACTGTGTTGGCAGATTGTGTAAGCATAAGAAATGGTGACACATGTGATATTATAGTCATTGAAAACTGCTAAAATTTCTCATTATCTGGAACTTTGGACTGTTAAAAGCTTGATGAACTATTCTTCATAATTTTTTCTTTTAGATTTTTGCCTTTGTGTGGATTTGCTAAATAAAATGCCGATGGAACTTTTTATTGCAATGCAATGCGGCTTCTCCTTTTTCGGAGTCAAGATTCTCTCAGCCACTATGCCCACTTTTCATCCACTGCCTGCAAGTTTTTCCCATATTATTCTTCATCCTGCCCCATTTCATTTCCACAACATAATCTTTATCAACTCCATGACCTTTATATAAAAGCCCTCTTATCTTTCCTCAAACTGAGCATAAAAACCAAGAACCTACTTTCCTTGCTATTATCATAAATTATCTCACACCCAATATTTTGTTTACTTCTATATATAAACTCTTTTTACTCTCCATATTAGTTCTCCATCTCTCCAACTTCCTATTTTTTATTAATACATCTTATCTTTTATTTCACTCCTTGCTTAACAATTCTCATAACATAATAATTCCACCTTTTGTATAAGTATACTGATATAAATTCTTACAAAAAAAATCAAGTCAGATGTCACATGCCCTAATTTAATAAGCTTGTATTTACAAATATTATATATAGAGCTCGCAAAATAAGCTCTTAACATATTCTGCAAAGCTTGTTAAGAGCTTATTTTGTGAGTTCTATATATGACAAATTTTTTATGCAAATCTTCTGCATACCTTTGTCACCCATTTTGTTGCTTGTCCTTTAGTCATAACCCAATTAAATACTATTTTGGCTATTCTCTTATTATCCATAAATTGTAGTCTACTGAATGTTTCCATTTTACTTTTTACATCTCACATATAAGAGCTTGACCATCCCATTTCTCCTTGAATTGCTTCCTTTGTCATTCACATATCTGCATCTAATGTAAGTCTTCCTACTTCTCTTTGTACTTTTTCTAAGTAATCTAATACCCTTTACTAACACATAATGCATCATTACCATATTTTTACCCTGCTACTCTGACTCCCTTTTATACAATTATATCATATTTATTATACGAAAACACTGTTAATTTCTTTATCAGTCCCTTTCTTTTCTTTGCTTCATTTTTCAATTTTTTCTCTCATTCATACAAGCAATTTCTCTTATTAATTAAGACAATTCCCAAATAGTTATACCTATTCATCACTCTCTTTTTTAATATTTATCATCATTACTTTTGATTTTTCTTTACTCAATTTAATCCCTGTATCTTTACCCATTCCTGTACGTCTTCAGCATAACTTCCATTTCTTCTCTACTTTCTGTGCACAAGAAGACTTCATCCTCAAATAAAAGACCCGATAATGTATATACTTCTTTGCCACCTATTAATGGTATCTCTACCCCTCTTCCTTCTCTTTCTATTTTTCTATCTATTTCCCTCAAATACAACAAAAACAAAATAGATCACATAGGATATCCTTGTCTTAGTCTCACACCATTTTAAACTTTAACTGATTCTATATTTTCTAATTGATAATATAGTAATTATTTTCATACAATCTCTTAATAAGATCTACTAAAGCTCCATCCATTCCCAAATTTACTAAACTACCCATAATCTATTTCTATTTACTTTATCAAATGCCTTTTCTATATCTATAAAAACCATATTTAACTACTCATATCTATAATTTGTGTAACTACAAACAAACTATCATATACGCCTATCTAATCGAAAACCTCCTTGCATTTCTCCACTATATTATTTTCTTCCATCCATTTTGCAACTCTTCCAGCCACCATATATGTGAAAACTTTACATACCACTGACATTACTGCTATCAGTCTATGAATGCTTAATTTTCTACAATCCTTACCCTTTCCTTTAAATAGTAGCCTTACTATTGTATTATTTCAACTATCTGGAAATTCTCTCATGTGCCATCTTATTAAAACATAATAATAGGTTTAATCTTGCCCTATTTCATCACCATCTCTGCTGCCCATCCATCTAAACCTTTTGCCTTTCCACATTTTCAATTTCTTTCCTGCCTTATTCAATTCATGCTTTCAGGTTTGTTATCACTCTGTCCTTCACATCTAATATCTTTTCTAAATCCATTACATACTTATTTAAAATTGCCTCTCAGTCTTCTCTAGAGTGACACTCTATTTGCTCATCATCAAGTAATACTATTTTCTTCTCCCCTATATTCCTTCTTTTAATGAACTTCCAAAATTTTTTACTCCCATCTCTTCCACTTTTATTAATATCCTCCAACAATTTCCTATTTAATTTCTTTCTCTCTTTATAATTATCTATTTTAGCCAACTTCTCTTTATAAAATATTTTTCCCATTTAACATTAACATCTTTTTTATTTTCATTGTTCTTAATAGAACACTTATATTCTCTGCTTGATTTTTCCTCTCTTTTACACTTTGACTAATTCTCGCTTTTCTATTACTTTTATTTTTTTGAATATTCTCACCTAAAACCTTATTTGCCACTTTTTCTATTTCACCACTCCAATCCTTATATTCATCCGCAGCCAACTCTTCCATGATTGCTTTAACTTTTATTTTATATTCTTCTAACTTACTATTATCATTCATTTTTTATCCACATCTTTCACTATCGTTTCTATTTTTATTACTATTTTCCATCACATTATTAATCATTTTTATTATAAAGAAATTATGATCACTATTACATACTCTCTCTTTATTATCAGACACTTTAATTTTCCATACTTTATTTATTTCCTCTTTCTCTACTAATACATAATCTATTGTGTGAAATATTCCTAGACCATGTATATTGTCCCTCATAAATATTTGATAAATTTCCAATGCTAAAATTCACTCTGACAAAAAATTTTCAAAAGCTGTCTATGCTTGTTATCTATATCATCAATTACTTCAATATGCTCATTCATATCCTCTATAACCATTATTTTCTTCCCCCCTTTTTTTTGATAACATCATTGACACCTTTTGTTTTTTCAGCCACGTACTTCATTTTCAATGCCTTCTTATTCCCAAAATGTAAATTTCCATACTATATTGCTTTTTTGTTAAGTACCCAAGTCTCAGATTGATAAGTAAGAACACACATTTAAAAATCTTTCTTTTCAAGCACAGGCATATTTCCTTTTAATATTAAGTTATTATTATCAAAAACACTTCATCCAAATTTAATTCTACGATTAAAGTTCATCCATTATGTTTATGACTGTATTAATAATCAGTCCATGATATTTATAGTTGCTAACATTTTCTAATTCATCATTATCAATCTTTATTTTCTTATTTCAAGAAAATAGTTTTTAATGGTTATCTTGAGTACTAATTTCTTATTTTCATCTGGCAAGTTTTGTGGCCGAAGCTCTGATGCAAAGCAACCACATCATCTGCAACATTTAGATGACTTAAATAGGTTGTGTTACTATCTTAATTTCCCATTTTAATTCACAAATTTTTTTCTAAAATTGCAGTAAAAAGTTTTCGAGATATTGGAATCATCCTGTTATTCACTTTTTGTCAATGTTTCTTATCATCATATAATCTAATCACTGCTGTTGCATTTTGATAAATATTCTTTACTTGATGATTTCAAGATTTAGAAATCTTTAAAGAACAAGTGTCTTTTCATAATCTACAAGTCCAAAGCAAATGGATTGATGAGGCACCAAATTGAAGAAACACTCCTAAGATCAATACAACGGACAATCACTACTCAACTTGCTGGTGTTCCCAAAAATTACCTATTTCCTGGCTGGGATATGCCCATCCAAAAAATTTATTCGAAAAGTAAATGCCTTTTGTATTAAATTGTTTTGGGGATGAAAGGTTATCGCTATCTCTCTCTGAAAATTGCAAACACCAAGAAGACTTAATGGCCTCTCACTCCACTCTATTAAAACACTAATCATACAAAACAACTATAACTCACTATTTAATAGTATATACAAGCGCTTTAAACACTGGGTGAAGAAGCTGTTAGTGGTAACAAAAACAATCAAAGTAAATTAATGCAGGTCTAACACTTTTGAAATTTTGTTCCTCATATTCATGGCCAAAACAGATTTAATATAACAAACAAATACCCAACCTTATCATCCAAAGAAGACATTACCCCTATGAATCAGCCCCACCAGCTAACAACAAATGGATTGAATCTCTATATACAAATATACAAAAGGTAATTGACTTAAAGGAAAACCCAATCACAGATAAAATAAAATACTGGACAGCACATAAATTACTAAATGAAGAGAAATGCACAATTGATGGAAAATTGGATATCACCAATCAACAACTAATATATAAATCTCATTGTTGGTTCATCAAACCAAAGTACCAGAACTTCATAATCGAATATAACTTGGACTCCCTTCCCATGAATGACCTCCTGGCATACCGAAGAAAGGTAAAAGAAAATAGACCCTGTTTGCCAGATGTGCAGCAGGGAAGAGGAATCTATTGATCATATAATTATAAGATACAATAATCTAAGTTACCACAGAACACTCATTACAAGATGGATAAACAATCCATTTGGGCAATTTATACCAATTAAAATATGCATCAAACAAGATGTTTATGCAGGAATAAGGCTTGCAATTTTTATGTACTTCGCGTTATGGTGTATACAATGTAAAATCACTATCAGGAAATTGATAGATCTGCAGGGAATAGAACTAAAGAAAATCGTAGAAAAAATCAAACAAAGAGACAATTTAATAGCTCCAGACTATTTAGTAAATGCCACTTGGAAAAATTTCAAGTAAAGATGATTGCTAAGTCTATAGAATTAAACTGATGGGGAAGCATCTACATACATAGAAATAGACATGTTAAAACTGTGTTATTCACATATGAAAACATGATGTAACAAGATAAATCAATTTATGTTATATTGTATTGGCATGTGATAACAAATTTGTATATTAGTTTGTATCGTATAATAAATTTCTCTTAATAAAAAAAAAAGCATAGTGTCATCTCATATTTATTGGTTCTTTCTACAACTTTTCTCAATACTTGAATGATTTAAATCTGGCTTGTTCTTTTGGTTGCTAGAATCCAAAGTTTGCTTTAGACAAATTATAATTATCCTGGTAAAGATTTTGCATAGAACTGATTGATTAAAGACTAATAGATCTATAATTTTTAATATCATCTTTCTTAAATATCAGTATTACTATTTCTCAGTATTTTGAACTTTCACTAAAACAAAATTAAAGATAGGTTCCTGGTGTGTTCTTAAAAATGAAGTTGAAGATAAAATGACAGAATTTTGGATCTACCATATTAAATCCATTTACTTTTACAAATTCTTTAATGTTTTACACATCAATGTCTGGGTTAGGAAGACCAGAGATAAGTTTTTGTGACTTTTAAATATCTGCTATGGTTAAATTAATAAGGCTTGACATGCTATGGTTAAATTAATAAGGCTTGACATAACATTTAAATCTGTCGATATTTATCATAGATGTTCACAACAGCTTGCCAAAAAGCCTAGAACTATCTGTAAAAACACAAGGTGAGGGGGGGGGGGGTAATGTAAAAATTAATCAAGCTGAAAGTTTATTTAGAAAAATGAGTGGATCACTCAATTGCGAGAAATAGCACATTAATTATTATTTTTATTATTATCATGACATTATCAATGTAGGCCAATGCAGCCACATAAGATACAAGATCAGCAATTGGTTGTTATATTTGGGTTTAATGTACACATGTAAATTTGTTAAGGAAAGCAGGCAAGTTTTGAGTTGCACCATAATAATGCAAAAAGATGGTCATATTCTTATATGAGCTAAAAAATGATTGCATCCATCTCATGCATGTGTTAGATTCCAGTAAGAATTAAATGATTTGGTTCAGAAGGATTTAGTGATTTTTATGGATACAAGCTTTTTCAAAATTCATTGGAATTACATTAACATCATTGAGATCATTAAGTAAACATTTATTAGAATCACATGATGGCTTGTTTCCTATATAGAAGCAGAATACATAGATAAATGCTTGAGTTTTAAGTGAGGATGAAACTTAACCAGCAGAAGTTTGGCAAATATCTTGACGTGTTTATCACCTGTGGATATTTGTGAACATTTTTAGTCACATACCAAGCTTATAAGATTTATTTGTTGATTTATGACATATTGATCTGCCAATAATATTAGTTTGTGAGTTGAGTTTCAGGGAGAAATCTCTAGTGTAATAAATGCATAGAAGGAATGTACAAAAAATCTATATGGTATGTTTTCTACTTGAAGCTAGCTTGAAAAGAACTATAATTAAGCAATAACAGTTGATCATCATCACAAGTTTATAATCAACTTTAGTTTTTCGATGTTTAAAACTATTATAAACTTGTATAAAAAAAATTATTAACAAAAATGACTAACTGGTTAGTTGCTTGGAAGATTGTGTGGCATTCTGTAAGCGGAAGTGACTTTGATCTAAGGATTTTTAATTCTAACGCTGATAACTTTAACCAAACCATATGATGGCAAATTTGGTTATTGTTGCCATGTAATTTTCTAATAATCATTTAATGACTTTAGAATATTGGTAGCCCCATCGAACTACTAATTTGAATTAGAGGTAAGAGTTGAACATTTGTATGTTTGCTTGGTTTTCATCCAATACCCTTATTTGAAAAGATTTATAAATAAATGAATGTAGAAAATGTTAATCCTGAAGTTAGATTTTATATAGCTAAATTTTTACTGGGGATGGAGAGGGAACTTAAATTGTTTTCCTAATTGTTGAATTTTGGGTGTTTTAATATTTTGGCTTTTGGGGTAATTATTAGTTTGATATGCTTTTAGATGTTGCCTATATGAAATTTCACTATATCATTGTTTTTAAGTTATATTTTTAAAAAAATAAAAGCTTATAAAATATCCTTAGTTGAAACCATTTTTGACGTAATTATATTGTTAGTGGTATAGTTATCATGGAGCATGAGTCCTGAGCCGTATATATTTTAAAAAGTATCAAGATGTATGTTATAAATATTAAAAATGATTTTTTTTTAAATTTTTGCATAGGGAATTAAAAATCGTGACTCCATTACTATAGAGGTTTAAAATTATTAGTTCATTTTAAACTGGATTGGTGTAACAATATATCATTATTTCATTATATATATACAAATAGTTAATATACTATTTTAGGTGGTATTAAAATTTAAAATGCCAAAACATTTATATATCTTTTTAATTGCTTTATTACACCACTTATTACTAAAGAATCTTTCAGTATAGTGTGAACTCTTTAATTATACAATAAAAGTAAGGGAAAAGTGTTCAGGAAGGGATTTTAACTCTATAATGTCCTTCATTCCCCCCCCCCTCTAATAAGAGAATGATATTCTGTGTTTTATTAATTTTTACATGTTAAGTATCACTTTCTTATATATTTCAGTTGTTTTCCTTGTTTTTCGGTCTTAGTAATCAGCTGTTTGAGTGTTCTTAATTATTTTTATTTTTATTTGCTTCTCTGTTAATTGTACATGTTTGTTAGATTAACAGAATGTTAAGACGGCTGTTTAGACACAGATTATCTAATGACTTACACTTCACCTCTAAGATTTTCTGTACTGAGAGGTAACATTAGAGACAGCCTGTTAGTTTTCAGGCTGTGAAAATCATTTTTTTAATGCTTAAGTGTAAATAAATTCTTCCATTTTATTTATTTATTTTTAGTTCTAAATACCGACTTTATAGTTAGTCTTTTTTTATCAGAATTGGACGAAACTTTTTTATCTTTTTTTTTATTAATAAAAATTAAAATATTTAATGTTGATAATTTAAAAACTAGACAATTTGGGAGATTAAGCAGTTTGTTCTTACATATATATTAACACACTGTTTTAAATCCGTCCATTATAAAATATACATGCTACGATATTTTTCACATTGACAATTATTAGTTAATCTCACTTACTGAGCAGAAGTTACTTTAACTATTTATTACAGTAACAAGTTATATATAGTAAGTTTGGAGTTATTTTTTTATTAATAAGCTAAAGCATGGATTCACACATGTATATATACATTATCATCATCATCATCATCATCATTTTCAATCATTATTGAGCTACTGCAGGATGAAGCTTAATCCAATGCCTTTGATCCATAGTCTCTCTATATCAAAACAAATTTTATTTTATTCATCCATCTCACATATAATTTCTTTCTAGGTCTTTCATAATCTCTTGGAATCTAGTCTAGAACTTTAATTGTCCAAATATATTATCACCTCTTCAAGTAACATGTTGAAACCAGCTCCATTTTGGTTTGAAATCTTTTATTATTGTCAGTGTTTCACTTTTGATCCATTCTTATTACATCCCAATATATATCTCTTGATACTTGGATGAGTGGTCTAATTTTTTCATATTGCCCTTTTGTTTAAATGTTTAATTCTCATAACCATTAGTAAAAGCTGATAAAAACACATGGATTTAAAGGGAGAAACATTTATTTGGATCAGAAATAATGTAGTAGGTATTTTTACATTTAATAAATAATAAAACAGTGTCATTAATCTGATAGTTAGAATAAAGATTTTCATCAAATGATGTAGCCAGTCGAACACAAAAATAACATGCTAATTTGGGGTAGGTCAAGATTTCTGAATGAAAGAGGATCCTGTTGTACATTGGCTAAGACATGATTTATCTATCTAGTAGCCATTTAAAAGACATTGGTGCCAAAGACGATTTGACTAAACTTCTTGGAATTCAGCTATTGTGTACTTTATTGTATCTAGGCTCTTGTGCATAATATGTATTCACTTCTCTAACCAGAAACAAAAACTTACTTTTGCAAAGTGCTCTTTGGATCTCTAGGGAAATAAAAACATATACATCTTTTTATCAACAAATTATATGATAATTAATGAACTCCCATCTGATATTATTTTAAATAAATAAATAAATAATATTTGTAAATGATGAAATAAATTACTTATTCATTTTGTCTTACATGCACACACACAACTACACTAGTTATGAAAGCAAGGACTAACTCATTAGACTTTATTTTGATTTATTTATTAACATGCAATCGCTACAATGTATTTTTATAATAATCCCTACAAGCAATATGTGGTGCAGCTCATGAGAAAAATATTATTTTATTATATAAGTAAGATTCCAAATTTGAGTTTTTTTTATTATAAGCATTAGTTACAAAAAAATTATTTGTATAAATAATAATAATAAACATAGAGTGCAAAAAATGGAAAAGTAAAATTACTTCTATTTAGAATACAACCAATATCACTTCTAACCTGCATCAGTTAGACACTTTTTTTTTAGGAAAATTAAAATGTTATTATGATGAAATACATCTTTTTTCTTTATTATAAGCATTATTTACAAAAAAATATCGTAATATCATAATCTGTGTATAAAAAAGTAGAAAAAAGAAATATCAATCACAAAAAATGGAAAAATAAATGCTTACACCATGTGAGCAAAATTTCATACTAATTATTATTATTATTATTTTTTTTTGCAAAACATAGATATATTTATAAAAGTATTTAGTTTGCCTAAATATTTCTAACATTAGCTAAGTAATGATTTATTCTATATATTAATTTTGTTAACTGTGACGAACATGCTTTTTGACTGCTGAAGCCAGATTAATTAGCATTCATGGAGTGGCTAGGTATGATGCAGTATTTAAATGTACAATGTTAATTTATTTAAGTTAATAATTTAAATATTCTATTTGTTGGAGAATTGGATGCTATTTTCCTTTTTATTGATGAGCTGGTTGTTAGGTATGGTTTATTGCTAATAACAATCAGGTCATTAATAAAAAAGAAAATAGCATCCAACTTTCCAACAAATGGAATATTTAAATTAACTAATTTAAATAAATTAGCAGTGCACATTTAAATATTACAGCATACCTAGCCATCACATGAGTGCTTTGACTCTGACTTCATCAGCCGAAAGTGCACACTCAGCACAGTTAACAAAATTAACATATGGAATAAACCTTTACTCAGATAATGTTCAAAACGTTTAAGCAAACTAATTACAGATAGGATAAGGAAGAGGGAAATAACAAGAATATTATAAAGGTATTGAGATGGACATCTGTTCAATTTATAAAATTTTAGGAAATCAAGGTATAAGAAAATTTTGTGCAGTATGACATATCATTTGTAACTATTGGAAGTTAATAAATCAAATGATTTGTTGTTTGAAAGATTTATATGAAGATTTACATGACATTTGAGCATTGGAAGTGACGGAATTAAGATATGGTTCATGGATTTTGAACTTACCAATACTCTATCGTTGCACTATGCAGGGTATGAGAATGAATATCTATTATCTACAAATGATTAAAGAAATATGTTATTTGTTTCATAACGCATCAAAACAAAAGTTATGAAGTATCTTGAAGCTTGCTTCTTCAAAAATTTCTGCTTTGATTCATTTATCAATGAATGGGCTAAATAAATTATTTCAATAAAAATGAGTAAATAATGTTTAAAAAAAAAAAAAAAATTTGTGACTTATTTATTCTAGTAACTGACTTAAAATATTATTAAATCAAGACGATTTTGTAAAAAGAGTAATAAAATAAATTTGTTTATTTATCAATAAATAAGTCTATTTATTTATAAATAAATAAATATTACACAACTTTTTTAATCCAATAATAAGCAAATAAGTCTGAAATCTTTCCAGATTTTATTATAATGTATGAAATATTCAGTTACATAATTCATTGCAACCCTGCATAATTTAGTTCATGATGAACCTGAGAGCTAGGTTCATGGTTTGCAACTCAACTGTGTCTTTTCCAATACTGGTTCAACAACAAGTAAATAAGTCTGAAATATTTTCAGATTTTACTGAAACATGAAATATTCAATTATCTAATTCATGGCTTCCCTGTATGATTTAGTATAGTGCTGGACTTGAGAGCCATGTCCATGAATTACAACTCAGCTCTATTATTTCCAGTACTCAGATATCTTTTGACCTTTTAAATTGTTTTATTATATTATTCATTATTGATTTGTTACTTCTGTGAATAACTATTTAATTTTTCGATGTTGTTGTTATTATTATTTTATCTATACATTATTCATATTTACATGTATTTGCACCAATGAGATCAAAATTAACAACTAAAGGCAAACCTTAGACAATGTTGTGAAGAAAGCATTTTTTACGAATAATCTATATTTGGCAGTTAGTATTTAAAATAGCATAGAATATCTTGAGTCTGGTTATCAGATATACACTATGTGTTTATATACTTTTATATATTCAATTTAAGTTTATTTCTTATAAGCCTGTTGGAGCTATTAAAGGATTTTGTTTTTAATTGATTTCTACATTTTGGAAAATTATAGATATGGTTACATAATTTTTTTTAAAATTATTACTATTCTGATTATCTAATATTTAAATACATGTATATGGTCTATACTCAACTTAATGTAATTATAAGGGACTTAAACTCAAACTTTCAAACTTCTTACAGCTATCCAATCCATCTTATACAACTGATACACACGAATACATATATGTTTGTATGTTGTGTTCAAGTGTATCAGTTGTATAAGATAGATTGGATATCTATAGGGAGTTTGAAAGTTTGAGTTTAAATCCCTTATAATTACTCTGATTATCATAAATGTGTTTTCATCATTTGGATAGTTGACTTTTGGGAAGTTTTTAAACATGATGATAAGTATATCAGTGTATCCTGTTGTATTCACAAAACTTTCTCAAACTTTGTCTCTGTTTTCCTTAAACATGGAGTCCATTTTTATAGCAAGAATATTTTGAATTGTAAAATATGAGCTGGACTTTATATGTATTTCAATGAAGAATTATTAATTTATTCTTATCCATAATTTTTAATGGATTCTCAATACTATTATTTTTTTTTTTTGTCTTTTGACAAACAAGGGATTAAAATTTCATAGAATAAATATATAAGGTTTTTTTTCCTAAAACCAGTTGAAGAAAATTAGGCAACAACCATTAGTAAGAATGGCAGGCTGAAGAGCCAAAGGTTTCTGAATCAATTTTCAAATGAGGAAAGTGTATTGCAATAATTTCTATAGCTAGATTTCAGTATTTCTATTATATTCAAGAGAAAATAAATTTCTCATAAAATATAAAATGTACCTTTCTTCTGGAATATATGCTGGAAAATTTAAATGCAACTCGTTACGTGGTGGAAATATTGAGAGTTAGCTGTAGCATTATTCTAATTTATTTTATGTTATTCGATTGGCATTTTATTGGTATTTATTGGATGATTCCAGTTTTTAATTAATTATATATACATGGAATGTCCCATTGAAGAGGTGCTGGTTTTCTCTCCAAGCTGCCTATAGCACCATCTCTGAATAAATGCATATGTCATGTACATAGTTTAACTATTCACCATAAAATTTTTAAGATGCTAAGATATTTGGATAATGTGTTGCATACCTTAACTCATAGTAGAGTGGTACAACATGATGACATTCAGTTTTGTTTTACATTGGCAAAATTGCTACTGAAACATTTGATATGATTCAAATTGTGTATGAAAATGAAGCCATGATTTTACAAGAACTTTTCAAGTAGCTTGCAAGATTTTGTGATGGCGTGCATAATACTAAAGAGAATTACAAAGGTACAAAATTCATTGTTACATTTCTAGTCATAATTCATGATCAAGTTATGTTAGTGCCTTAAAATTTTTGTGATGAATAACTAAACTATGTCACTATATAACACACATGTTGATTCAGAAATGGTGCTGTAAGCAGCTTGGGGAAAGAATCAATCATTTTTTCATTGCATATTTATATATTATTATATTTTGGTTTACGAATGTCGTCTTATTGCTCTCATTCTTATATAAATGTTAAATCTCAATTAAAGATTAACGTTTTTAAGTAAACATAAATGTATGTATAATAAATGCAAAGCCATAATTGATAATGTTAGATATTTCTTTTATCGTTGCCAGAAACAAACTTGATTTCCAGGCATTGTTCAAAATAATACAATATATATATATAAGAATGTATGTGCATGTATGTATAAATAAAGTAAAAATGAAAATACATTTGTACTATGTTTTTATTATTATTATTTTAATATAATTTGATAATTTGAGAGATTTGTTTGGCTCCTAGTAAAGGAATAATTATTAGGCTCATTTGAATTTTAATTAGTTTGTTTTAATTGGAACCTACTTCATTAATATAATTCGATTACTAGAATTGTAGCAAGTGAGAGTTGGAGTAAGTAAACATTCTGAATCAATCTGAGTAATCTTGAACTCTGTGATGCCTGTCAATGAATATAAAATCAAGAGTGTCTATACAGTATGCAAATGAGGGTCACAGGGAGTGCATAAATTAAAGTCCCTTTTTCTCGACAAAGAATCTAATGTCTTTTTTCAGTTTGTTTTTATTAAATCTGCTACTAGTATTCATTTTATATAATAAAAAGAATAATTGCAGTAGTGTTATAACTATAACTTCATAAAAGGTTCGTTTTTTTTTTTAAAGAATGAAGTTTAAATTTCCTCATATCCGCTACATCTAATTCCAAAATGTATTCATTGATGATAGCAAACTGTATTATAGCACTCAGATACATCCGTCGTTGTAAATATGTGATAAAAGTGTCTATAACACATATATATCATGAGACATAAAAAAAAAAATTGATATATAAAATTATTGTTTTTTTTTTTAAGTAATTTTTTTTTTTTAATTGTGGATAACTGAAATCATAAACTTGGAGAAATTGTGGATACGGAAGAACTATATGTACGAGGTGTATGATGTTCATTAAACTTAGATTTTTGAGTA
Organism: Epiperipatus broadwayi; assembly: GCA_028023455.1. Classification (NCBI taxonomy): domain Eukaryota; kingdom Metazoa; phylum Onychophora; class Udeonychophora; order Euonychophora; family Peripatidae; genus Epiperipatus; species Epiperipatus broadwayi. Next base: position 176,895 of record JAQFVV010006382.1, read on the forward strand.
TTGAACGTGTCCTTTGCAATTTCGTTCAGCGGTGTGAGAGCTATACACCTTCACCAATCCTTTCATCCAAAAAATAACAATATCCATTTATTGATAAGTATTTGGATGGCTAGCAGAATTTCCAATGGTTTCTACTGGGCAAATTTTAAAAAAAAAAAAAATACTTTTTTTTTGCTTAAACATCACATACCTTTTTAAGCGTCTAATCATTCTATTATTTTTATTTAGTATTATTTTAATGCGCGATCACCGACAGATTCCATCTCCGTCATCATTTATAATGATTTTATCATATAGTCAACATATCTATACTGCCTCAGCTGAACTTGAACTCCTCCCCAACTATAAATAACTAATTACCCATTTACTAACCAATAATTGGATAGCTAATTGAGTTTACTTTTTTTTCATTTCACAAAAGTTATATGTGTTCAAGTGTATCAGTGTTATAAGATGGAGAGGAGAGTGGTGGTTCATGTGAAAGTCTGTGATCATATTCCCTATATATTACATATATAGATACAGGTATATAATAAACCTGTATTAAATTATTAATCATATTATTATAATTTTAAAAATTTTACCGAAAGTTTAGGTCCAACTTATGCCTCTATTTTCCATGTATAAAATGCCTTACTTATTGGAATTGATACCAATTACTGATCTTTCTAGAAAAAAAGAAGTCATATTTCTTTATCAATCTGAAAGTTGGATATATAATAGAAAAATAATACAGACATTGCGGATTACACTGCAACTATGGAAATATGTTAGGATTAACAAATAGGAATCAAAATACATTGGTGACAGGAAAGAAGTAAGAGTCTGAAAGAGAGTTAGTAGAGAATTGTATTTAAAAAAAGATTTTTTTTTTTTTTTACAAAAATTAAATATAGACGGAAAAATTAACTAAAGAAAACAATTTGAAAATCTTTTTCTCTAATGCTGTTAAAAATACTGTAGAATAGATAGAATTGGTAATAATGTTGCTATGGTATTTTAAGCATTAATAGCAATTGTGACTCAATGAAGACACTTTAAAAGTAATTGTTTTAAACAGTTAAATGACTATTTTAGATGTTTAATTTACTTCTAAGAAATATTTCAAAAATGAATAAATAAAAGCAAATAAGTTTAAACATTTTTGAAAGTTGATGCAAATGTTGTTTATCGTTTTCAATTATTATGAATGCACTGCAGGATGAAGATCTCTCCAAACTTAATGCAATTTCTTTGATGTATCACTTCTCTTTTCCACATCATTCATTCATCTATCACTCGTGATCTCTTTCTAGATCTTTTGCCACTCTTTTGTATTTCAGCTTACATAAAAGAAGTTTGTATTCAAGTTCATAAGAATTACTGCTTGAAAGACTTTGGCTTTATCTGATTCTAATTACTTGGGTCGCTACATTTTTTGTCTATATCTCCAGATTATGGGTCATTGACTCTATAATTGCAATAGGGTAGAAGGGCTAAAAATAACTGATTGTCTACAGAGGAAAAGAAAAACAGCTGAGTTAGCGTACTTTTAACTCGAGCATAATCTGCCACACCAGAACTTTACAAATGCTTCATGGCATTCTAATGCCATTGGGCATATTAATCTCAAGATCTAGACAAAAAATACTGGGACCGAGTAATGAGGGTTGGATAAGGCTTCCAAGGTACTAAAAATTAAAATCCAAACAAATAAATTATCAATATTTTACTAAGAACATTGTTTTAGGTATATCTTTCATCAAATGAAAGCAAGAAAATAGGACAAGGTAAATTCATATGAACTTTAATACAAACATTTCTACAGAAGCTGCAATGCAACATAAGTAAATGACATAGCAATTTTACCAAATCAGTTTCACAAAAAAAAAATATTATTTTTAAAAAAAATTGCTCATTTCTCACCAAAGAAAGGCAACAAATTAGTAAAAGAAGCCATTATATGAACTTGTAAATTACTTTTTCATCATTATAAAACTAAAACTAAAACTGAAGCAGTATCAGCAATAAACACCATCTCATGCTTAGGGAGGCTAACATAATGAATAAAAGTTATCACTATAGATATTGAATGGGAAAGGAAAGGGGCTAAACAAAAATATATGTATATTTTTACAATTAGACAAATTTATCAATATGCCAGATAATTTTTATGTAAGTGTAAGAATTTCTCAAAAATCCTGCCTTTAAAATTGATGTCATATTGAATGAAAATATTTATTCATTTTCAAAAAATTTTGTGGAAGAAAATCATCATTACAAACATCAATTGTAACAACATGTAGACAGAGCACTGTGAATAAATGAGGAAAAGTAGATTTATTGTGCTTTATATAAACAAGATCACTCTTTATAGCACATTCTTACATTATTCTCCAGAAAAAAGATGCATCAAGAAGAAGCCAATGACTTTGATGATCTTATTCACACAAAGGTGGTGATGGCTTAGTAAAAGGGCAAGTCTTGACCATTTTTGTTAAATTTATTTTAAGTGAAGGAATTTTATTTCCCAGAATGAACCTCATTTATTATCAAAAATTGGTTGTGTGAGTTTAGATTTCTTGCTGATTTAATGGTAAAATTTTTCAGATTAAATTCAAAATTGTGAGGTAAAAATGATCTCTTATATAAAAGCGTTAAATTTATTCATTACTAAATTTGCACAATAGAAACTGCATTTAATGTAAAACAGTTTATCATATATCCAAAATTTGAAAAATATTCAAAATTTTACTGACAGTCATGTTCCATTTTGTGCAGCATTTGATGAGGATATGTCTGCTAAAATTTTAACTTATTTCCCAGTAATATGTGAAGGACTTAGAAACTATAAATATGAAAACAGAGATGATTTTAAGATCATATCAAAATAATGTAACATTCTGGAATTTAATTACATTTTTTAGTAAGAAAATGTGATTTAAAAACATGCTATGTACATCGAAACATTCGTACAATTATCATTTTAAAATATGAAATACTTAAATTCCAAGTTCCGAGAATGATTTACCAATTCTCATTAGAATTGTGCTTAAGAATTAGAAATTCTGCTTACATGCTAGATTATAATAAGGTAGCAGAAAAGATTCAACAGTTCATATCACATGATACAAGTTATCTCCAAGATATTCTGAAGAAGTACAATAATGATTCCTTTCATTGGGAAGATATGGCAGAGAACACTGGAGAACTATAGTTAGACCGTGTTTTAGAAAGAAATGTTTTCTGCCAAAGAAGTTAAAAGAAGGCATTGCAAAAATGTCAAATATGAAAATTATGGATTAACTTGTTTTCCATGTGAGTGTGTTTGTGAAGGGCATAGTCATCCTAAAACTCATCTCTAGGGGGATATATATATATTTGTTTGCCTTTTTATGTTTACTCTTGGAGTTGGAATGGACATATTTGTTTGTGATCAGATGCTATTGTTACTGATGATATATATAAACAAATGTAAAAGGTACTAAATTTAATGTGGATATACTTAAATTTTATAAATAGAACTTTAACTTAATTAGTTGACTTAAAATAAATAAGTATTGGATAAGTCTTAAAGTCAAATGTCCTCATCCTGCAGTTCTTGGGTCAATCTTTGCTTTAGACTAATCTTGTGAAATACCATAACCTAATGCAGTACAATGTATCTTATCTTTTGTAGAAGATTGAAATTATGTATTATATATAAATATTGTAAATGTAGCTTGTGGTTATTTTGTTAGAAAAGTAGTTGGTTATTATAGAGATTATTTTATTTTAAATTTATTGATGTAATAATATATATATATCAACGCACTAAGAAATCAATTTTAATTTTAAAAAAATTACAAATTTAGGTTTAAATTTCTGCCTTTGTATATAAATAATAATAAGTATTATGTAATCTTTTTTTAAAATAAAAAATAAAAAGAGGAGCGCTTAATGTGCCCATCTTTTTTTTCGCCAATTATACCTGATTACTTTTAATTGTGAGCGGTCACAGTTGACTTTGCATCTGGTTGCGCTGTGTCTCCTCCCGAAGATCAAGAATAGAAGAGATTGTGATAATTATAGGGTTAGAATTCCATCAAAGATAATTCAGGAATAACCAAAAAGAGTGTACATTAATGGAAACAAGAACAACATAAGCCAGGGCTGCTTTTAAGAGAAACACGCCATTAAAAATCTTTTTTTTTTTTTTTTTGTTCCCAAGTAATTCTGCGCACAATTAGTACTTGTTAAGATCTTACGGTTAAAGTTTTCAAAGGCACTTTTTTTTCTTTAAAGTAAGAAGGGAAAAAATGTATATATGAAACGACAATCAATTAAATTTGCCCTTTAACTCTTTATCTACAAAATAAGAAGCTTTAAAACTAATGTTAAATATATATTTATAGTACATATAAAAAGGGAAAGAACATGGGGGAGGGGAGTAAAATTTATTGCTAGAAATTAGGAAGTCGGTCATTATTTTTAAGCTGAAGGAGCAGTCTGGCTGGTTCCAGCCTTAGCCATGTATGTTTACTCTTTTTTATGGTAGCTATCCATTTTAAGGTGGAATAAATGTGAATTAGCCATAAAGAAAGATCACCTGTTGTCCTTTTGATTGCTACCTGATATTGTATTGGCTAAATTTTATTGCCAAGAATTTTAACTTATTATTATATTTCCATATGATTGTATAGCAATTAGGCACTTTGGCCTAATAGTTAACGGATTCTTTGCATTATATAGTTATGCTTTTTAGTTAGCTTGGTTAGTAAATAATACATTAGGATTTATTTATACTTGGCAAAAATTGAAGAATTTCATTTTTGTAATTCACATTTACCTAGCTATGGAAAGAATCATATTAGTATATTTTAAATTCTATTTGGTGATTAACTATTTCAACTTCATATTTATTCTATGAGGGGGGAGAGGTTAGTACTTACCCGTTGTGTTAGACCAATTTTAAGCAAATATCTTTCAGATTAATTGTCAATATGTTTCTTTTCTAATAAAATATCATTTGTTAATTTACCTTACATATTAAAGTTTAATATTTAAATACTAGCATATTATATATACTTTTAAACTAGATATAATTAGAGGGGATTTGAATCCAGACCTTGGAGCTCCGTCTAGTCATTCACTCCATCCTGTACAACCGATACACATGACCACGTTCATGCGAAAAAGATAAATGATCTCCAATATACGTATTTTATGCTGAACCAGCACTCATCAATTGGTCCGGATCATCATCTCCCATACATATATATAATCAGTGCCCGGTTTATATTAAGATAGCAAATCTTCAAACTCGCCTCCATCCTCCAACTAGTCATCCGTCCATATCATTGAGAATCTGATGATGGCATGTTCAAAATTGGAAAATAGGGTCTTTGAAAAATGCCATCATCAGATTTTTTAATGATATGGACAGCTGAAGAGTTGGAGAGTGGGGAAGATTGAAGTCTCTTCATTAAAGTTTGAAGATGTGCTATCTTAATATAAACCCAGCACTGGATATATATGTGTGTGGGAGATGATGATTTGGAACAATATATGAGTGTTGGTCCAACACAATATACATATATATATATATATATATATTGGAGAGAGGCTGCAGAAAGGAGTTTGCTATTAACTGAAAGGAGACCCTTTGATTCCTCTTGGAGGCCTTAAAGGAACCGAGCAGGGCAAATTCCTAATGTCCACTCCATACGTTCTTGTCGTTGCAGCTGTTATTACTATGTGATTATTCATATAGTATACGAACATGGATGGGCTGCTCACCAACATGCATTAGCCAGCATGGGGAGTTTATTGGCTTTTTACCTCTGAGTTTAAGATCAAGAAACACCATGGTCTTTCTTCTCAGTGCCTGATAAGGCAGAATGAATGTTTGTGTAAATGATAAATATTTTTCCAATACATATATACAATTATGACAGACAAAAATAAAGCATGGCCCTTATTCCCAGGAGGCTGTAAAGTCACCAACCAAGGCAGCGGTTGGTGGCCGAAGGCGGAGGGTGCTAAGCATCCCCTGATTGCGGACCCAGGCTGCCATTTGATGATGACTTTTTATTTAGGTACTTACAACTGCAGATCACTTTCAAGTGAAGGAAGATTGCAAGAATTAGAAGAAGAACTGTCTTATATTAAATGGGACATTATTGGACTTTATGAAATTAGAAGAAAAGGAGAAGAAACAATTGATTTAAAAAGTGGATATATACTCTATTATAAAGGCACACATATTGGAAATACAAGTGGAGTAGGATTCATTATAAATAAAAAGTGGAAGAACAATATTGTGGAGATTGATGGTGTATCGGACAGAGTGGCAAGATTAGTTATACAACTTAATAGCAGATATCAAATGCAGATAATTCAGGTTTATGCCTCAACAAGTTCTCATAGTGATGAAGTAGTAGAAGATTTTTATATGGATGTACAAAAGGCTTTTGATCAGAGTAAACAACATTTTAAAATTGTTATGGGAGACTTTAATGCTAGAATTGGTAGACAAATGAAAGATGAAATTGCTGTAGGTAATTTTGGTTATGGTAATAGAAATGAGAGAGGACATAGACTTGTGGAGTTTGCAGAAAAAGAAAAACTTTATATTATGAATTCATTTTTTGAGAAAAATGTTAAAAGGAAATGGACATGGAAGCATCCAAATGAAGGTACAGCAGAATTGGATTATATTTTGACTAACAGAAAATACATATTTCAAGATTGTAATGTTCTTAATAAATTTAACACAGGAAGTGATCATCGATTAGTAAGGTGTAAGTTACATGTTAATGTAAAACTAGAAAGACAAAAATTATTAAGAAAAACAATATTTACAGTTGATATTCCTAATCTTCAGAAACATTCTAATGAATTTAAATTAGAACTTACAAATAGGTTTCAAGTGTTAGGAGATTTTGAACATGATACAGATTTGAATGAAATTAATATGAAAATAACTGATACACTTTTAAAAACTGCAACAAACATAGCTGGTAGAAAAAAGCAGCAATTGACTAATAAAATTTCTACTGAGACTAGAGAATTTATGAAGAAAAGAAGGAATATGAAGATATACAAAAATGATGTATTAAAAAGAATTGAATATCTCGAATTTTGTAAAATGGTACGGAAAAGAGTTGAAAATGATATAAGAAAGTATAACTGTGAAATAGCAAGGAAAGCTGTAGAAGAAAATAAAAGTCTCAAAAATGTTAAACAACATTTTGGTATTGGTAGGAAATTTATATCTGCAATAAGAAAAAAAGATGGAATTATTACTAAAAAGAGAGATGACATCATGAAATTGGTAGAAGATTTTTATCAAGAATTATATAGTAATAAAGAACAAGTACCTCCTATATCTATTACATCTTCCGAATTGCCCAGAATTTTAAATGAAGAAGTGAGACATGCAATTAAGTGTATGAAGAAAGGAAAGGCTCCAGGAAATGATGGAATTATAATTGATATATTAAAAGAAGCAGGTGAAGAAATAGAAACAATTTTAGCAAAGTTATATACCAAATGTCTAAATGATAAAGATGTACCGGAAGATTGGAAGAATGCAGTAATAATATTAATATTTAAAAAAGGTGATAAAGAAGATATTAGAAATTACAGACCTATCAGCCTTTTATCAGTTTTATATAAAATTTTTACCAAGACAATTACAACTCGTCTACAGAGAACTTTGGATTTCCACCAACCAAGAGAACAAGCTGGATTTAAAAGTGGTTTTAGTACAATAGATCATATCCAGGTATTGAGAGAAGTCATAGAAAGGACAAACGAATATGAATTGTCATTATGTTTTGGATTTGTAGATTATGAAAAGGCATTCGATTCTATACACATTTCTTCAGTGATTAAAGCATTGGATCGTCAAGGTATAGATCCAGGATATTGTCATATTTTAAAGAATATTTATAAAAATGCAACAGCAACAATTAGATTACATAATGATACTGGAAAAATCAACATTGAGAAAGGTGTAAGACAAGGTGACTCCATATCTCCAAAACTCTTTACAGCAGTTCTGCAAAAAGTATTTTGTGGATTAAAATGGGAAACTAAAGGAGTGAAAGTAAATGGAGAGTATTTAAGTCATTTAGATTTCGCGGATGATGTAGTTGTTTTTGCAAATAATGCTTCAGAGCTGCAGGAAATGTTGCAGGAGTTAGCAGATGAAAGTAGAAAAGTAGGACTAAAGATAAATGTTAAAAAGACTAAAGTAATGTTTAATCGATTTGCTCAAAATATGAAAATAAAGATTGATTATGAAGAATTAGAAGAAGTTAACAGTTACAAATACCTTGGTCAGATTATTAATACAGATGGAAACATAATGGAGGAAATTAATCATAGAATTAAACTTGGTTGGAGTGCTTTTGGTAGAAATAACTTGATACTAAAAGGAAATATGCCTATGTGTTTGAAAAGGATGGTTTTTAACAAATGTGTTTTACCAGTTCTTACTTATGGATCTGAGACTTGGACACTTAATAGAAGAACAATACAGAGACTTCAGACCACTCAAAGGAGTATGGAGAGATGTATGTTGGGAGTAACAAGAAGAGATCGAAAACGCAATGTATGGGTAAGACAACAAACAGGTGTTACTGACCTTATTGAAAAAATTAAAACATTGAAATGGAGTTGGGCTGGACATATTGCTAGAAGAGATGATAATAGATGGACAATTGAAATTTTAAATTGGATTCCAAGATATTGTAAAAGACCCAGAAAGAGACCACATGTGAGATGGATCGATGAAATAAGAAAATGTGCAGGGGTGTTGTGGAGAAGAGAAGCTAAAGATCGGAGAAGATGGCTTAAACTTGGAGAGACCTTCATCCTGCAGTGGATTGATAATGGTTAATGATGATGATGATGATATTGGAGAGCATTTATCTTTTTTGCATGTATGTGGTTATGTGTATCAGTTGTATAAGATGGGGTGGATGACTAAAGGGAGCATGATTGTTTAGATTCAAATTTCCTCTAATTATATTAAAGTTTAGATTCTGTTTTTCCAGTTAGAATTAATGTCATTTAACTTTTTCATTTTTAAGAAAATACATTTTCATTATTAGTAGGAATTGTAAAAGGGCATTCATTCTTGTTCCAGATCATACAAAATAAAACAACAAAGATTAGAAAAACCAAGTTTTATGATGACTGTGAAATCCAATTTGTAAAACACAAGTAAATCCACATACAGCATGTGAAAAATTCATTAATCTTTATTCGATGTCCTAGAGTGCTTTTTTTAAAAAACTTTTTCTGTGGCAAACTTTACTGTTTGAAAGACTTCAACAATTTTCATAATTGTAGCTCTGAAAACTGAAATTTTCTGGAGTGCAATGCAGTCTGTCTTTCTTGGAACTTGAAACCTATTATATCACCTTTGGAGGATCTAATCTCAATGAGCAAATTCTTTGAAGGGTTTTTGAGATAATCTTTACAATGGAAATGGAGTCTGCCTCTACCATGAAATTTATGCTTTTTAGAAAGTCTATTACAATTTATTTAGTTCATATATCCAAGCTAATGATGATGTAGCTTTGCATTGACAGGTTGAAAAGCTTACTGATTGATTTTACAATCTTCTCATAATATTTTTAGAATCTTTAAATAAGAGTTTTTTTCAGCCCTACATACATGTATTAGTTATATATTTGTGATAAAATGCCTCCTCTTATAACTTGTTTGGTGGAACAGTAATCCATTGCAATCTGTTATATGTCAACATATAAATCCACTTTTCTAGCTTAAAAAACCAAGATATTTTAAGTTGATTCATCTTATTAATCTGATAACCATCAGAGTTAAAAATTGCTGAAGATTTTTGTTTCAGTATTGGTTGATAATGGACTTGAGTTGTTATATATATATATATTATTCATTACCAAAGCAAAATTTTTATAGGGTATATTCAAAACATTAAGAATATACACATGAGAAGAAACAGCACAATCATAAGCAAACTGTAAGTCTAGAAACAAAGAAGTCAAAGTTTGGTTTTTGCTTTTAATCAATTCAAATTAAAAATTCTGTTGTCAGATGTACATTATATGTCGATGCTTGTTTCAAAAAGCTGGCTGTGTTCTGCTCCAAAGACCATTCTGGTAAAAATTGAAAAGTAAGATGAAGTTAGACCATAACACTATTTGATACTGATTTTTATTTCAGATGCCTAATTTTTCTCCAAATCTAATAATGGATTGTTTCTATTAAAGCTGTATAGTATGAATAAACTTTAATGTATAGTCAACTCTTTATTGGAAACAATTTTGTTCTATTTGAAATGTAAATTTGCTTGACTCCAGAGAATTTTCCACTCAAATAAAAAGAAGTTGCTTATATCAGTTTATGTTTGATTGATTATAGCAATATTGATTATGTTAAATTGTAAGATATTCTCTAGAAAATGAATTTATCCAAATATGTTATTATTCCTACAAAGATGATTAATATGGATTCAGGAATATATATAAGGTATTTGGGGGGGGGGGGATTAGACATAAAAAATTACATATTGAGAAGTTAGTCAGAACTGCATAGTAATTGTCCTTTTTATTCAACTTGGATATTGAATATATAATGATAGCAGACATATTGAAAGAATATCATTTTTTTGCACTTTTTTAATCAATTTTATTTTTTCTTCTGTTTCAGCTGAACCTTGAGCATTCGTCAAATATCTAAATGCTTTATAATATTTTATCATAATTTTATATTGCATTATAAGATATTAGAGATTAACTTCAAATATATTTTACTTTAAATTCCAATTATTTCAGATACAATTCAAACAGCTTATAAAGTAATATGATATGAACTATTTTACAAATCCCTGATGAAAACTATCATTTCTGTCAAAACATAAGACTATAGAACTTGCTTAAAAAAATACCAAAAAGTAAAATAGTGTTATTGTGTGAAATGGAGTAATAAAGAGACAGTGAAGACTTTGAATCATTACAATAGAAGTGGTTAAAAATATAAGATTATGGGCAAAAAAATATTGACTACCACATCTATTATTGTTCAGGAATTCATAATTCAAGCACTTGAAGTGATAGAGCTGAGCCATAATCCAAGGATTTTGAACTTCGAAGCCTGCCATTCAATCACTGCACAAAACATGGTAAGATATTAAACAATGTGTAGTTTCACCACTCAATAATCAAATGCTTTTTTTATTGCTTTTTAACGTGAGATTTTTAGAAAATTGAAATTTCCCCCCAAAATATCCATATTTGTTTTAAGATAGACTTCAGGATATAATTGTTAGCATGTCTATGGATCATGCCTCTAATATAGCATTTGAATCTCAGTAGAATTTGGAAATTTTTTCTATAGTTAAAGATTTTCAAATAAAATTCGTACCCCTCACCCCCATTTTAGTTGGCCATTATTTATCAGTAAATGGATATTCCTAATTGAAGAAGAAAACAAGGAAGGAAAAAATGCGAGAACCTTTATCATTAAAATAGTGAGTAGTCTGTGAGTAATGTCATATCTCATAATGGGTCATTTAAGTTTGTTGTAGTTTCATCGTGGGCTATTTAAGATTGTTGTAATCCTGCATTGGGTTTTTTCAAGATTGCTGCTATTAGGGCATTGAGCATTTAAAGTTACTGTGTCTTTATCTTGAAATAAATCTCATTTTTAAAAACTATATATATATGAGCATTCTTTTTTTGAAAACTCTTCCATCTTTTTGGAAGGGGGTGATACCTTTTATGAATATTGATTATCATTGCACAATTATCCTCTTAAGTGGAGAAAAATATCTATGTAGCATTAGAATGTTTTTAAAATAAAGCTAGTTGAATATGAGTGGTTTCTTGATAAAATAGATAGTATGCTAGCCTGGCATATTTACGTTCTTGGTTGCAAATCTGGAATGGGGCTTGGAGATTTTTTAGATAGCTGACCAATGTTCATTCTAGCTAACCGGCCATTAATATTGATCTGCAAATAAATAGTTTATACATTATAATTATTCTTAGTCGGAAATTAAATCTTAGGTATGGATCGGTGATCATACAAATACAGTCACACTGATCATTTAAAAAAATAATGCTGGGGGTTCATAAGAAGTTCGAGAATTGGAAGTGATAGAACGAGGATGCGATCATCTGCCACTCTATCCTTACATCAAACCACGCGAGGCATTATAGTCTTTAGCAATTTTTAAAAGAATATTTATTTGTTAATTAATATAAATAAATAATTCCAAATTTGTGAATTAATTATTTCATTTTAAACGGAAATATCTGCTCTTAAGCTTGTATAAATGGAAGGGTTTTTAATGCTGGGGAAGAATGTCTAGAGTTCTGAGACTCGTCACTGACGTCTTTTGTTTTGTTTAAAATAGCCAACTTGTTAAATGAATGTCATTCCAACGCTAAAGTCATTCTCCTGCGTGATTCAGAGGGTCTCTTTGTCTAAGTAAAAGTTGCAAATAAAAGTTTGGTTACTTGATAATGTCTTTTAATACCATAATTTTCAAAGAAATCAGCATTTTTAAAAGCGAAATAATTCAAAACAAAAGAAAATGAAATTAAATTTTGATAGAAATTATGTTTGCTTGTGTTTGCGCCTACTTGTACGTGTATACGTTAGCTCTTTATCGCAGTTACTAACATTAATTTTGTTTTCTTAAAACTGAATAAACAGGTCAATGTTTTTATACTCGTATTTCGTTGTAAGTAAATGCCCTGAGCGGCTTAGCCCAATGGAAAATTTAAGAGCTAAAGATTCTGGTGTAAAAATAAAATTAGATCAAATGAACGCAATTGCTATTCTGAATCTATTGTTTTGATTACAGAACTTCGCGAGGATATGACCGTACAATTTATTTATTAGATATAAATTTAGTGAAGTTTGACAAATTGCCACGCTCAGAACCGGCCCGAAAAAAATCGGGGTTCGATGCAATGTTTTCATGTCGGACTTCTTTTATACGTGATAAAAAAAAAAAAACAGTTATATATTATTTGTAGATATATTACTTTATAATTCGTATAAATCAAATCAAGAACGATTCGTTTCGTGAAAAAAATTTATTTTGAAGCAGAATTCGCAATATATATATATATTATCAACTATTGATTCAGTGAAATTGGTCTTCATCATCAACAACCATTATCAATCCACTGCAGGATGAAGGTTTCTCCAAGTTCAGTCCATCTCCAATCTCTACCATCTTTTTCCACATCACCCCTGCACACTTTTTAATTTCATCCATCCATCTCACATGTGGTCTCTTTCTGAGTCTTTTACAATCTCTTGGAATCTGGCTTAAGATTTCAATTGTCCATCTATTATCATCTCTTTTAGCAATATGTCCAACCCAACTCCACTTCAGTCTTTTAAATTTTTTCAATGAGGTCAGTTACACATTTTCAATCTCTTCTTGTTACTTTCAACATGCATCTTTTTATACTTCTTTGAGTGGTCTGAAGTCTCTGTATTGCTCTTCTATTAAGTGTTCAAGTGTCAGATCCATAAGTAAGAACTGGTAAAACACATTTATTAAAAACCTTTTTTTTCAAACACATAGACATATTTCCTTTTAGTATCAAGTTATTGCTATTATTCGCATTTTACATTAACATGTCCAGATCAATGTGAAAAAGTTAGATTTATATGTTGTATGTAAATGAAAAATCTGTACCACATGCAACCAGTATATCAACTAATTGTATTAAATTCACATGTGATAGTCATTGCAGAGAATTGCAGAATTTTGAAAAAAAAAAAAAAAAACATGAGGGAATCATAGTTAATTTAGCAAATGATAAAGACTTTTGTTTTATTTTTTGATTTTCATAAAGATATAGATTATGCTGGTCCAGGCTTTTGAAAAATGTGGGCCTTGTGCTATCACACCATTTACACACCCCTCGGACTGGAACTGAATATGCTTGTAGTTTAATTTTGTATTTTTAATATAGGCAAGTTTATTGCAAGATGTCAAATAATAAGAATAGTGTTGATCTGGAAGTAGCTTGTAATGTTGTACTTGAATTTATGAATAAATTGTTAAGAATTTCCTAGCAATGTTAAAGTTGATGTTGATTATTAAAACTTGCAATTGTAAAAAAAATTGTATGGTTTTATTAAATAATATACATATAATAAAGTTATAAAACTTAGAATTATTATCCTAGTTATTTGCCAAAAAAATAAATGTTTCTACACACCAAACCAGAGTAACATCTCAAAAATCCTATTATCTCTTGCTTATTTCCCCAAAACTCATAATTATTTCCTACTTTAAGATCATTAACCAATCTTTTTCTTGTCTTTTTTCTGGTACCATATATATTCCAAACAAACATCTTTTTCTGCCTTTTAAGTTACAATTTATTATATTATTCTCAAAAAATTAACTTTTTTCACTCTGACCTCTTCAACATTTCTTTATGTTAATTATATCTTTCCAGCTTATATTTCCCAATCATTTTCAAATCCTTATTCTCTAAAGCCTCCAATTTTTTCCCTTACATTTATTAGTTGTTTCCATTTTTGCTCAATTAGATTGCTACATTCTTAATAAAATATTCACAAGCTTTTTTTAGGTTATTAATCCTGAAAAGTTAAGAAACCAAGATTGTTATATCACTTATAATAAAATTTAGCTTTAATATGACTACTAATTGAATAAGGTATTTCAAACATTTATTCTTTATGTGACAATATGTTGGACTACTCATCTATCAGTAAATGTTGACTATAAAGAAAATTTTAAACTTTTCAAATACAGATAATTTGTTAGTAATAACATACAAATAGACAACATAGTTTAGTAATGACACAATGTTTAGAGTTGTATTATTCTCCACTCTCCGTTAGGCATTGCTGGCCTGACCAGTGATAGTATTAGCATAAGAGTCAAACACACACCTTTAGAATTTAAGGCTAATTAAGTTATTTTTTGCTACTTGCAAATAAAGTACTTTATTATTATTATTATTATTATTATTATTATTATTATTATTATTATTATTATTATTATTATTATTATTATTATTATTATTATTATTATTATTATTATTATTATTATTATTATTATTATTATTATTATTATTATTATTATTATTATTATTATTATTATTATTATTATTATTATTATTATTATTATTATTATTATTATTATTATTATTATTATTATTATTATTATTATTATTATTATTATTATTATTATTATTATTATTATTATTATTATTATTATTATTATTATTATTATTATTATTATGTGTGTGATCTGATTATTAATGTAGATAGAAAAATGGAAACATAATGGATAAATTAATCATATAATTAAAGTTAGCTGAGCTTTTTGCTAGAAATAACTTATATTAAAAGGAAATATACTTATATATTGAAAAGGAAAGTTCTTTAATAGATGCTTTTATCATTTCCTACATGTGGATGTGAGACTTGGACCTTTTAAAACAGAAGAACAATAGAGAGACATATCACTTAGTAAAATAAAATTGATAATAACAATAATGGTAAAAAAAAAATTGCAAATTTATAATGTAGTGATGTTTGTATGAGTAAGGATAAAAATTTAATTTCAATGGTCTCCATTCTTTTTATATTATTTATATCATTTGTAGGTTGAATGTAATTCAATATGCATGCATATTGGCATTCTGAAGCATGACCATAAAAAGTTTGAAATATTGGATATTTAATAAATACTAATAAAAATTGTAAAAAAAATAATCAGAGTTTTTTTTGGTAACAGAAACAAAAAAATGTAGGCACAGAAATAGAATTACATGGCAGCTAGAGGACAGCTCAATTATTTTTTTAAATAAACTTGGTAAATTTTATATGATATTATATTGATCCAACATTAAAATATTATTTAACATTACTTATATAACATACACATTTTTTATAGTTTTAGAAATGAATGAGATATCTCTACTCTATAAATTTAATGTCAGTTATTTAAAAATTAATTTACAATAAAATACTTAGGCTGATTTAAGTTTGCTCTCTGGCTGTTAATGTTATAGATAACTCTAAATAAATAGACCTAAAATACTATAAGAAATAGTCCATTTTCTTACTGTAAAAAGTTGTAGCAGTTAGAGGGCAGTTCAATTATTATTTAAAATAGATTTTTTAAATTTTACATAACATTATACTTATTCAATATTAAAATATTATTTAACATTACACACCCACACACACACACATATATATATTGGGAATTCTTTAATGGAATAGTGGTATTATAACTATCATCTGAATTTGGTCAAAATATGAAATTTTTCAGATAGTTTTGAGGATTTCTAAGATACTTAAGATGTTTTACAGGTTGTTGGCTAATAGTCAAATGAACTAGCCATACATTTATTAATCAGTGAATAGATATCCAACTATTAGCTGTAGGGTAAAACAAGGATGGAAATACCATCAAAATCCTTAACGTCTTTTGATTAGTTTGATGAATAATGTTTTTTTTGTCAATGCTCTTTTATGGAGAGATTCTAGAGAGGTCTTTTGCTGATATGTTTAAGGATGTTTTATTTTTTACAATAATATATAAATACAAATTATAGAATAAATTACTTTAAAATTTTATTTATACTTTGTTTATATTCATATTTTACATTAAAAATTTTAATATGAATTTATACAGCCTTTTGGATTTATTCATCCTTTTGTTATAGGCTATACATGATATAACTTTATGTTGCATAATGTTTTCATGAAATCCATTAATCATTTGAGATGAGAGAAGGCACTCTTATATTCTGAATGTGTTTGGAAAAATGTCTTAAAAATTGCTAAATTTGTGAGTACCAATTATTTTTATGGAAAATTTTATTTTTGTTTTGTTGCAAATATTCTACTGTTAGTTTCAGAATGTAAACAAGTTATATAATGGAATGCTTTATTGAGCACTAGAAATGATAGAGCCGAGTCACAATCTACAGACCTTGAGCTTCAAAGTTTGCCATTTATCACTGCATATAATTACCCAGAGCAGTGTAAAATAATAAGGGTCTGCAACAGAAATTATAAAAAATTTTAAATGATAATCATAATTTCGAATTTTTTTGACTTTAGATTTAATGTGCATATGTTCAGGATTATGTTGATTCTGTGGAAAGTATGTTTATTGTCTGCAAGAGTCTCTCAGAAATAATTAGGCAAAATCAAACATTGGTGGCCGAGTGGTTAGCACAGCTGCCTTACAAGCAGTTGTTCTGGGGTTTGCTTCCCGGCTGACACTTTGACACATAAAAATAAAAAAACATACAACTATTGTCAGGTTAGTTTAGGTTTGCAATGTTTTTTAACTAAACTTTCTAAAAATTATTACCATTTAACATTTGTTTTAAAATAACATATATTTATCTAGTTTTCTGCCAAACACAAGTTGAGATACTTATGGCATACTGTTTTATTATTGCTTACCATTTTCTTAAACAATTCTAGTTAGTACCATAATTTTTAGAAGCTAATCAACACACTTTAATAAGTTCCTTATATTATTAACATTCACAATTATAAATGTATATATGTATTTTCATAAAATGGCAACAAATATTGTATTATTACAAAAAAAAAACAATCTTCTTTTGACACTTTGTTATTTTCCTCAGTGTTACCAATATATTATTGAGATATGAAATAACCCTTTATGCTCTGTTATCTTTTCTAATATTAATAGACTATTACAAAAAATCATAATCTAATAGAATTGTATTTTTTAAAAAAGAGGGAAAGTTGACTATAAAAATAATATTTTAATTTTTAATGAACTTTTTGATTATATAATTATAGATATTTTTTTTAAAAACATCATATAAAACAATTTAAAATCAGTCTAAGAAAAACAGATTTATACATAATTGCAAAATATTGTAATAAATCTGGAACTAAAATAAGAAATCATTGTATTCTTAAATTAGCCAAAAATTTACCTTCTGAATTAAAAACTTACAAGGTTATAGGGAATAAAAAGTCAAATTAAAAAATATAATAAATGAAAAGAAAAAAACAGTAACTTCATTGATAGTAATATCATCATCATCATCAATCATTATCAATCCATTGCAGGATGAAGATCTCCAAGTTCAATCCATCTTCTTCAATCTTTAGCTTCTCTTCTCCACATCACCCCTACACATTTTCTTATTTCATCCATCCATCTCACATGTGGTCTCTTTCTGGATCTTTACAATCTCTTGGAATCCAGTTTAGGATTTCAATTGTCCATCTATTATCTCTTCTAGCAATATGTCCAGCCCAACTCCACTTCAGTTAATATTTTCAATGAGGTCAGTAACACCTGTTTATTCTCTTACCCATATATTGGGTTTTCGATCTTTTCTTGTTACTCCCAACATGCATCTCTCCATACTTCTTTGAGTGATCTGAAGTCTTTGTATTGTTCTTCTATTAAGTGTCCAAGTCTCAGATCCATAAGTAAGAACTGGTAGAACACATTTATTAAAAACCTTTTCAAACACATAGGCATATTTCCTTTTAGGATCAAGTTATTTCTATCAAAAGCACTCTAACCAAGTTTAATTCTATGATTAATTCCATCCTTTATGTTTCCATCTGTATTAATAATCTGATCAAGATATTTCTAATGGTTAACTTCTTTTAACTCATCATAATCAATCATTATTTTTATATTTTGAGCAAATCCATTAAACATTACTTTAGTCTTTTTAACATTTATCTTTAGTCCTACTTTCCTACTTTCATCTGATAACTCCTGCAACATTTCTTGCAGTTCTAAAGCATTATTTGCAAAAACAACTACATCATCTGCAAAATCTAAATGACTTAAATAATCTCCATTTACTTTCACTCCTTTAGTTTCCCATTTTACTCCACAAAATACTCCTTGCAGAACTGCTGTAAAATGTTTTGGAGATATGGAGTCACCCTGTCTTACACCCTACTCAATGTTGAGTTTCCTAGTATCATTATGTAATCTAATTGTTGCTGTTGCATTTTTATAAATATTCTTTAAAATATGACAATATTCTGGATCTATATCTTGATGATCAAATGCTTTAATCACTGAAGAAATGTTTATAGAATCAAATGCCTTTTCATAATCTACAAATCCAAAGCATAATGGCAACTCATATTCATTTGTCGCTTGGTTGGTGGAAATCCAATTTTCTCTGTAGGCAAGTTGTAATTATCTTAGTAAAAATTTTGTATAAAACTGATAAAAGGCTAATAGGTCTGTAATTTCTAATATCTTCTTTATCATCTTTTTAAATAATAATATTAATACTGCATTCTTCCAATCACCTGGAACATCTTTATTATTTAGACAGTTAGTATATAACTTTGCTAAAAAAAATTCTATTTCTTCACCTGTTTCTTTTAATATATCAATTATAATTCAATCATTACCTGGAACCTTTTCTTTCTTTATAAATTTAATTGTATGTCTCATTTCTTAATTTAAAATTCTGGTATATATAATAGATATAGGTGGTATTTGTTCTTTATTACAATATAATTCTTGATAGAAGTCTTCTACCCATTTCATGATGTCATCTCTCTTTTTAGTAATAATTCCATCTTTTTTTCTTATTGCAGATATCAATTTCCTACCAATACCAAAATGTGGTTTTATACTCACTTCTACAGCTTTTTTTGTTAGTTCACAGTTATACTTTCTTATATCATTTTCAAGTCTTTTCTGCACCATTTTATAAAATTTGAGTTATTCAATTCTTTTTAATGCATCATTTTTGCATATTTTCATATATCTTCTTATCTTCATTAATTCTCTAGTCTCAGTAGAAATTTTATTGGTCAATTGCTCCTTCTTTCTACCAGCTATCTTTGTTGCAGTTTTTAAAAGTGTATCAGTTATTTTCATATTAATTTCATTCAAATCTGAATCATGTTCAAAATCTACTAATACTTGAAACCGATTTGTAAGTTCTAATTTAAATTCATTACAATGTTTCTGAAGATTAGGAATATCAATTGTAAATATTGTTTTTTTTAATAAATTTTTGTCTCTCTAGTTTTGCATTAACATGTATCTTAGTTCTTATTAATCAGTGATCACTTCCTGTGTTAAATTTATTAAGAACATTACAATCTTGAAATATGTATTTTCTGCTAGTCAAAATATCCAATTCTGCTGTACCTTCATTTGGATGCTTCCATGCCCATTTTTTAAAACATTTTTCTCAAAAAAAGAATTCATAATATAAAATTTTTCTTTTTCTGCAAACTCCACAAGTCTATGTCCTCTCTCATTTCTATTACCATAACCAAAATTACCTACAGCACTTTCATTTTTCATTTGTTTACCAATTCTAGCATTAAAATGTTGTTTAGTGATCAAAAGCCCTTTATACATCCATATAAAAATCTTTTACTAATTCATCACTATGAGATCTTGTTGGGGCATAAACCTGAATCATCTGCATTTAGTATCTGCTATTAAGTTGTATAGCTAATCTTGCCACTCTGTGCAATATTCCATCAATCTCCACAATGTTGTTCTCCCACTTCTTATTTATAATGAATTCTACTCCACTTGTATTTCCAATATTTGTGCCTTTATAGCAGAATACATGTCCACTTTTTAAATCAATTGTCTCTTCACCTTTTGTTCTAACTTCACAAAGTCCAATAATGTCCCATTTAATATAAGACAGTTCTTTTTCGAATTCTTGCAATCTTCTTTCACTTGAAAGTGATCTGCAGTTGTAAGTACCTAAATAAAAGTCATCATCAAATGGGGATTCTTAGCACCCTCCATCTTCAGCCACCAATCACTAACTTGGTTGGTGACTTTATAGCTTCCTGGGAATAAGGGCCATGATTTATTTTTGTGTCATGATTGTATATATCTATTGGGAAAATGTTTATCATTTACACATACATTCATGCTACCTTATCAGGCAACTAAGAAGAAAGATCATGCTGTTTCTTGATCTTAAACTCAGAGGTGTAAAGTCAATAAACTCACCACACTGGCTAATGCATGTTGGTGAGCAGCCCATCCATATTCGTATACTATATGAATAATCATGTAATAATAACAGTTGCAACAACAGGAACATATGAATTGGACATTAGGAATTTGCCCTGCTCAGTTCTTTTAAGACACCCAAGAGGAATCAAAGAGTCTCTTTTCAGTTAATAGCAAACTCCTTTCTGCAGGCCATAATTATTTAGATCATGATATTTCATTCATTACATATAAATGTTAAAATCAATTATTGAAGAAATAGAAAATTCAAATTTTATCGGATATCAATGTAATATACATCATTTTAAAAATGGAATCAAGCAGCGCCAAATGCTGGGATTTCTGTTGACGTCATGCTTATAGTTTTTGCACAATTTAAAAAAAGAAAACAAAATTCCAAACAATCAACTGAAGCAAACTGATGAAATGCTACAAAGATTCAAACTGTTTTAAAATATCTAGATGAAGAATAGGCAACAGATATAAATAATTGGAAATCGTAATTTCCAAGATACAAGAAATCACCGGTGTTCATGTAATGATTGGTTGAAATACTATTTTTCAAATGTTTTTCTTATATTTTTCTTCAGTTATTAGCATTATTTTTAATTTTTCATTACATTTAACCCATTTAAATGTAAAATTGTTTAATTTTTAGAAGCTAAATTTAAACAATTCTGTTTATTTTAGATTAATATTTTATGAATAGACACATACTAAAAATGTAATTAATGAATAAAATTATTCAGATTTTTACGTAATTGACCAATGAAATTATTCCACTTTTTTAAATATAAAATGATTGTAAAGAGTTAAATAATCAAGAGAAATTAAGATTTCATCATTCATTTTGTTTCTTTCTATTTTAATTAACTGTGAATACTCTTTTAATAAGTACTCACTGAAACTATTTTTTTTAAAAAGACACCTTTATCTATTATATATCACAGAAAACTTCCAAAATCGATATCATATGTTTTGAAATTACAGCCTGTCAACACTGTCAGATTGGATAACCTTAAAATAATTCAGCATCATATTACATTAGCATTGATACTTGACACGTGTACAAAATTAGAAGGAAATTCATTCAGAAGAAGTATGTTAAAAATTGGTTGCAAGATTTGACATGAACAAAGAAACAGAATTTCTAAATTAAGAACAAGCATTTAAAAAGACAACAGCAAAATAATAACGTTAATATATTAAAGTTGGGTTTTATAATGACTATACAAACCAGTTTGGGGTATACAAATATGTCAACATATAGAACATACCATTTCCCATCAAAATTTTCTTGTTGGGAGTAGAGACTCTTCAGCAGATGTGAAAACAAAAGATTACAGTCTAGGAAAACCTATCAATAGAAAAGTTTAATTGAAGTAGAGTCTGGGAAAACATATTGATAGAAAAAGTCACTTAAAGTGGAATCACTGTCTCCTTTTTATATCATGGAGTTATTAAAAGCTGAAAAATCATATATATTAGTGTGGGAGTTATTTTTAGATTATTATCAATATTGTCTATTGCATTATTTGGTTTGATATTCTGTGTGTCTTTCTGAAATATTTTGAACAATGAGTATAGTTATAGCTCTTTAAAGTATCCTATTCTCAGCCAAATCAATCAACATTATGACACTTGTTTACAGTGTTGAGAAATCCTTTATAATATAAATGGGAACTCTCTCTCTCTCTCTCATGAAAACCATGCTCAATTTCACCATAAAATATCCTTTTGTAGTTTTCTTTCGTTTTACATTTTCAATCCATCAAAAGTTTAAATTTACAGCAGTGAAACTTATACTATTACATCCAGCAATTTGAAGAGCTTATGAACTAGTCATTAAATTTTTCAAAATGTTATGCAACTTCCTTAAGTGATATAGGGTAACCAAGTTTCATTACATATAGTAAATTATGACTAATTTAGTTGCATTGCTTATTTTGTTTAGTACAATATTTATATCGTTGTTTACAGTCTGATTACAAGTTACTTTTAATATGATCTTTTTATTATTTAGTATTCTTTCTGTAAAATGTATTCATTGACCCTATGCATTAATAATTACATTGACTTAATTATCTATACACACACTTTTTTTAATATTAAACATTACAGCTATATTGATAATTTAAAAAAAAAAAAACAAGTATAACTTAATAATCTTAATACTTTATTTTGTTCCTCTTTAAAAAAGATACAAGATCATTAGACAAACCTTTTTCTCTAAATACAAACTATATTCAAAATTCTGTCTTTAATTATTTTCTTAGCAAACTTTTGCATGTGCTAAATATTATTTTACAAGATTTACAGAACAGTTATTTTTACTCTAACAGTGAGTGTTCTTTTATTTCTTTATATTATGCAAGGGAAAAGACTGAAATTAAAGTAAGTCATAAGATTTGAATCTGAGCTAGCTTTCTTGCCTAATTATATAGATCGCGCACCATCTTTGTCATTTAAATTTTATACCAAATGTAAGCTCATTCTATCCTTTGGCTTATGTTAATACCAACAACAGTATCATATGACATATATTTACAACAAGAAAAGAGCAGTTATTTTCATCCTATTTTGGAGCCATTTGTTGAATGAATACCAGGTGGTATTGGTTTATGACTTTTATTTTTACCAGTGAGGACTAAGATTCACAGCTAAGGTATAATGTTTTTTCACAAAATGTTCTGGAAAGTAAAATTTCTGGAAGAAAGTTGAGGATATACCAAGGGCAAATGTTATCAGTGAAACCAATGTAATTCATATGCAAATATTAAAACTGTGACTGAAGATAGAATGTCTTATCCTGTAGGATATCTTTTGCATTTAAAAACTGCTGAAATAGGTATTGTTTATTGAGTGCTTTTACATCAGTATAGTCTTGGTAGTTTTAATAAATGGCATTCTGATTGTTCACAAATTCTTCAACTTATATAGGAGTAGTTTATGATTGTTTTTACCCATGCAGTTTGAATTGAAGATTTGGTGACCTGATTGTGATTAACTGTCACCGACTTTGGAAATAAACAAACCAGAAGAAATCACACGAAAATAGAAGATTAATAAATTTGAATAAAAAAGATAGAGACTTTCTTTACAATACATTGCTAGCAAGAAAAGGTTGTAATTTAGTTTACATTCAATCTGAATCGAAAAATATAAACAGATAAAAAAGATTATATCTAGTTATGGCATTCTGGCTTTGTCAAATTAATATTCACTAATTATAAACTCACTGCAGTTATGTAAAATATTGTGCTGTATTGATATTTTAAAACAGGTCTGTTTCGATGATTCCAATTACATAGAAGGTCTGATAGTTAAGTTCATGAACTTGCTACCATGTGTTTATGTTGGCAGCACTGTACAAACAATTTAATAAGGTTTTATAACTTTGGTATATCAGTGTCTCACAGAGGTTACCTGTTCTTGTTGACATGTAGTGGTGTCTTGCCGAATGGTATTTCTTAGTGTTGCATGATTTTGTGTGCCAACATGAGAATATTGAAGTTTGAATTAGATCAATGAACAAACATCAAATTTTGTTTAAACTTGGCAAGAGTCAATAAGTGAAATCAGGGACATATTAGTCTAAGTTTATGAGGTAATGCCATGAAGAAAATAATAGAATACAAATGGATTAAAGTTTTTTTAAGGGGAGAGAAGATCAGGGTAACCAATAATAAACAGAACTGGCAAAAAAAAAAAATCAAATATTTGTCAAATTGTGTCAAAATCATGTGCACACTGGGAGAAGCATAGCAAAATAGAGATTTAGAATAATCTTAATTTAAAATCTTGTTTTGAGAAAGGTATGTGCAGAATGGAACTACCTCACATGACATTCTCTATGAAGAGGTTTTGACCACTATACCCATTCACTGTATTATAACATACTTCCTATTCATCAGATCTAGCCCACAATGACTTTTTTTTTTTTACCTAAAGAATAAAGGAAAATTGAAAGGGAAAACATTTTGATGGCATTCAGGACATCAAGGATAATACAGTGATAACTCTGATGGCTGTTCCAGAAAAAGTGAACCTAATTATCAGACCTCTTATACTAATTTATTATACAGCATTGCTTGGTTTAGTGCAGTGGTAAATTTGTCGACTCTGGAGCTCTGCTGTATTATTTGCTTCTTAAGAAGTCCCGAACAATAAAATATTGGATTATTTTATTTATTTATACATCATCATCAACCATTATCAGTCCACTTCAGGATGGATGTCTCTCCAAAGTTCAGTCCATCTTCTCCAAACTTTAGCTTATCTTCTCCACATCACCCCTGCACACATTCTTATTTTATCCATCTATCTCACATGTGGTCTTTCTGTGTCTTTTACAATTTCTTAGAATCCAGATTAAGATTTCAATTGTCCATCTATTATCATCTCTTCTAGCAATATGTCCAGCCGATTCTTTTAATTTTTTTTTGATGAGGTCAGTAATACCTATTTGTTTTCTTACCCATATATTGTATTTTTGATCTCTTCTTGTTATTCCTAATATGCATCTCTGCATCTCTCCATACTTCTTTGAGTGATTTGAGTCTCTGTATTGCTCTTAAGTGTCCAAGTCTCAGATCCATAAGTAAAAACTGTTAAATCTTTTTTTTCAAACACAGAGGCATATTTGCTTTTAGTATCAAGTTATTTCTAGCAAAAGCACTTCAACCAAGTTTAATTCTATGATTAATTTCATTCATTATGTTTCCATCTGTATTAATAATCTGACCAAAGTATTTATTTGTAACTGTTAACTTCTTTTAACTCATCATAACAAATCTTTATTTTCATATTTTGAGAAATTCCATTGAACATTACTTTAATCTTTTTAACATTTATCTTTAGTCCTACTTTCCTATTTTCATCTGATAACTCCTGCAACATTTCCTGCAGCTCTAAAGCAGTATTTGCAAAAACAACTACATCATCTGCAAAATCTAAATGACTTAAATAATCTCCATTTACTTTCATTCCTTTAGCTTTCCATTTTAATCCACAAAATACTTCTTGAAACATTGCTGTAAAAAGTTTTGGAGATATTGAGTCACCCTGTCTCACACCCTTCTTAATGTTGACTTTCCTAGTATCATTATGTAATCTAATTGTTGCTGTTGCATTTTTATAAATATTCTTCAAAATCTGACAATATCCTGGATTTATACTTGATGATCCAATGCTTTAATCACTGAAGAAATGTTTATAGAATCAAATGCCTTTTCATAAACTACAAATCCCAAGCATAATGACAACTCATATTCATTTGTCCTTTCCATAACTTCTCTCAATACCTGGATATGATCTATTGTACTAAACCACTTTTAAATCCAGCTTGTTCTTTTAGTTGATAGAAATCTAATGTTCTCTGTAGACGAATTGTAATTATCTTGGTTAAAATTTTGTATAAAACTGATAAAAGGCTGATAGGTCTGTAATTTCTAATATCTTCTTTATCACCTTTTTTAGATATTAATATTAATACTGCATTCTTCCAATCATCTGGTATATCTTTATCATTTAGACATTTAGTATATAACTTTGCTAAAAAAAATTCTATTTCTTCACCTGCTTCTTTTAATATATCAATTATAATTCCATCATTACCTGGAGCCTTTCCTTTTTTCATACATTTAATTGCATTTCTCACTTCTTCATTTAAAATTCTGGGCAATTCGGAAGATGTAATAGATATAGGAGGTACTTGTTCTTTATTACTATATAATTCTTGATAAAAATCTTCTACCAATTTCATAATGTCATCCCTCTTTTTAGTAATAATTCCATCTTTTTTCCTTATTGCAGATATAAATTTCCTACCAATACCAAAATGTTGTTTTACATTCTTAAGACTTTTATTTTCTTCTACAGCTTTTCTTGCTAGTTCACAGTTATACTTTCTTATATCATTTTCAACTCTTTTCCGCACCATTTTACAAAATTCTAGATATTCAATCCTTTTTAATCCATCATATTTGTATATCTTCATATTCCTTCTTTTCTTCATAAATTCTCTAGTCTCAGTAGGAATTTTATTAGTCAATTGCTGCTTCTTTCTACCAGCTATCTTTGTTGCAGTTTTTAAAAGTGTATCAGTTATTTTCATATTAATTTCATTCAAATCTGAATCATGTTCAAAATCTACTAATACTTGAAACCGATTTGTAAGTTCTAATTTAAATTCATTAGAATGTTTCTGATGATTAGGAATATCAACTGTAAATATAGTTTTTCTTAATAATTTTTGTCTCTCTAGTTTTACATTAACATGTATCTTACCCCTTACTAATCGATGATCACTTCCTGTGTTAAATTTATTAAGAACGTTACAGTCTTGAAATATGTATTTCCTGTTAGTCAAAATATAATCCAATTCTGCTGTACCTTCATTTGGATGCTTCCATGTCCATTTCCTTTTAACATTTTTCTCAAAAAAAAAAAAAATTCATAATATAAAGTTTTTCTTTTTCTGCAAACTCCACATGTCTCTGTCCTCTCTCATTTCTATTACCATAACCAAAATTACCTTCAGCACTTTCATCTTTCATTTGTTTACCAATTCTAACATTAAAGTCTCCCATAACAATTTTAAAATGTTGTTTACTCTGATCAAAAGCCTTTTGTACATCCATATAAAAATCTTCTACTACTTCATCACTATGAGAACTTGTTGGGGCATAAACCTGAATTATCTGCATTTGGTATCTGCTATTAAGTTGTATAACTAATCTTGCCACTCTGTCCGATACACCATCAATCTCCACAATGTTGTTCTCCACTTTTTATTTATAATGAATCCTACTCCACTTGTATTTCCAATATTTGTGCCTTTATAATAGAGTACATATGGCCACTTTTTAAATCAATTGTCTCTTCACCTTTTCTTCTAACTTCACAAAGTCCAATAATATCCCATTTAATATAAGAGAGTTCTTCTTCTAATTCTTGCAAGCTTCCTTCACTTGAAAGTGATCTGCAGTTGTAAGTACCTAAATAAAAAGTCATCATCAAATGGCAGCCTGGGTCCGCCTCCAGGATATTCTTAGCACCCTCCACCTTCGGCCACCAACTGCTGCCTTGATTGGTGACTTTACAGCCTCCTGGGATTAAGTTTTTTTTTTCTTTTATTTTTGTATAATTTAAATAAATCTTTATAATCTTCAAAAATTCTTCCTCCCTCTCATCCGCAAAAAGAAAAAGATTTTTTTATTTATAAGAAAAAAAAAAAAAAAAAACCCCCCCCCCGCCCAATGGGTGGTGGGGAGCACCCCCCCCCTCCTATTATATATAATAAAAATAATATAATAATAACAACCACAAACACGAAAAGAAGAAGGGGTGAGGAGGGGGATTTTCCCTTCTCGTCTTCTATTAAAACCCCAAGAAAAAAAAAGGGGCCCCCTTTCAGTTAATAGCAAACTCCTTTCTGCAGCCACGACTGTATATACTATTGGAAAAATATGTATTATTTACACATACATTCATTCTACCTTATCAGGCAATTGGGAAGACCATGGTGTTTCTTGATCTTAAACTCAGGGGTAAAAAGCCAATAAGTGTTGGTGAGTAGCCCATCCATGTTCGTATACTATATGAATAATCACAGTAATAACAGCTGCAACGACAAGAACGTACGGAGTGGACATAAGGAATTTGCCCTGCTCGGTTCCTTTAATTAAAGGCCTCGAAGAGCCTTTATTTATACATATTACATTTTTATCTAAAAACGCATTAGATGCATATTTATATTTCAATCAATAAATAATCGAATGATTTCTTGGTAGAAAGTTTAAACTAAAAGGCTCTTTTGTTAAAAAAAATCGCATTGGGATGCCGGATATTTTAAGCTTGTCCATGTATATGCCTGCATGTGTCCGAAAGCTAGTCGTGAGTGTGTATGTATATGTGTGTGTTCACGTTTATTGTTATACTTACTGTAGTGTAATCATTTATTTTTAATTATTAATTAAATATACTGTAGACGTGCCATATTGTTTGAAATTCTTTTCTCTTCGGACACATAACCACTTGGTAACATATGATCTTTGACCTTTAAGTTCACCCTTTGCTTCTCTGATGACCTTTTTTCTATCTTCTTACTGTCTGGGAGTTGGGATATTGTTGAGCGGATAGTTCAGTAGACTGACTTGCCCTGTCTTTCCACTATAGAGTTAAATTTGGAAATCTAAATCCGGAGGCTTAGGCTAATAAATAATCGAGTGTAACTAGAATGCATTAATAGATCTAGTTCGCTTTTGTAAATTAGGATATTTTATTATTTGTTCTAAAAAAAAAATTGATTCGTTTTTTTTTTTTAATTGCATTTTAATATTGTTGTACAAGCGAGGCCAAAATTTATTGTAATAAATGTTTATTACTCTTTTTTCTTTACTATTCGTTTTCCCCTTTTATTACTACGTATTTACTTCCTTTTTAAACCTCAGCAGTGTGAAGGAATCTTGGGAGACTTTTCTGACAACCATGCCTCTGGTTTGTTGACTTTTTCTTTTCGTTGATTTTCTTTCATTGTTTTGGTGTTGTACACACGCACATATATATATGAGAGGCTTATTTTCCACTTTTCTAATTACTAGTCGTCTAAAAAAATGTCTAACATTATTATTTACCCAGGATGATAAGATACTATAAACAAGGGGGTTGTTTTAAAACCTGACCTGCAGCTGTGTGTTCGTTGTCACATGACTTCTGAATAGTGTCTGCAAAACTCTCTAGCTATGGAAATAAGGGAGAGGGGTGGTGGTGGTAATTTTCTAAGGGTAAGTCTCATTTTAACATTTTGAGGTAATAAAGTGATGTCTGAAAATTTCTAATCTTTCACTTTGTGTGAACTCTTTTAATTAAAGCAAATATCGATATTAATAAGGGGTTAAAATTACAAAAAAAATTCTGAAATTATATGTATCCCGTCATTCACACAGACAGACATTTTAAATGCAAATTAATGGCTTCTATGGATTATCTGCGCTCGCATTCTTTTGTAATGCGTCTGTATTAATTTTTAAAGAATATTTGTAAATGCGTGTTCGCATGTTATAATTTTTTATCGTCATGTGTATATTTGTTATTTATATGCGTGTGTGCATGTCCATATACTCCATTTAAATTAAGTTATTCATTTAAATAAAGATGGTATTAAAAAAATCTCATTCCTGTTTTTTTCTTCTACAACATTGATTTTTTCGAAAGTAAAAATCTTTATTTTTTATATTATATGCTGATACACTCAAATTAATACTCGTCGAAAAAAAAAATCCTGCGAAATATCTTCCTCCCCTTTAAACTGATAATAGGCTGGTCTGATTTAGTAAAGGACAAAGAGCCATTAGGTGTATGTGTGTATGAGTGTGTGTGTGTGTATCGTTCCTCTTTGGTTTATTTGCTTTTTGATAGGGAATCCAGATTTTTGCCCCTAGCTGCTGTATTTCCTTTTGCTGGGTTATTGTTTCTGCCATTCATGCTAGCTGGAGTTATTAAGAAATGGCAGGGTACTAGTTTTGCTGGAATTTGCCCTACTGGTGTCTATTAGCCGGAGAGTGTAGGCTCTTAGCCGGTGAGACAGAGTAAGCAAATCTTTTCGATGAGGATCCACGTTTAATAATAATAAAAGTGAAAGCATTATTACATAAATTTTTGAAACATCAGGATTTTTTTTCGTCCCTAATTATTATCGAGAACTCATAAATATAAAGACTTCGTGCTCCTATTCACGTGTTGAGGGGATAGTAGTTCCCTTTCCGCCATGTAGGATTCCACCAGGAAATTACCACTATCTCAGGTAGGCCCTTCAAGGGACATATCATTTTATCATTTTTTTTTTTTGTAAAATCATTTTATATATTTATTTTCAAGTGAATATAATAATTAATAAAAGAAATAATCTTAATTGAATATTAATCTTTTATTTATATATGTCTGGATACGCGCATGCACTTACGTGTATATATTGTAAACATAAGTATAATGTGTGGTATGTACTGCGGGTGTTTAAAAACGACATGCTGGCCACTAAAGACTGTCATGGCTGCTAGCTGATACTTCAGCTGAGTTGTCAGCTGTGATATTTACGGGGGAGTTGGGAGAACGGGAAAGGAGAGGGTTCCTTCATGGTAGTTGCACTTGATTTCTCATGTGAATATGATTGCGGGGGCTACGAGCAGTAATAAGTGTTGCCTGAAATGGGCCTGTTTTTTTTTTCATTATTATTTTCAAGTAAAGAAAAGTACATTATTGAAAAGCCTGCTTGCCGAACTCCTATTACCGTAACGTGGCTATGAATGGAATTCAGTATTTAATAGTAGTCTGTTTTGAAATAATTTTTTCAGATCGTCTTGATGAATTGATAATGTTATTTTATTGTTAATATTCCAATTACGTAATCAAAAAAAAAAAAAAACTTTCTCTCTATTCTTATAATATATACACATATAATAACGTGTTTTAATAGTCCTTTTTAAAGTACTGGGTTACTAGAACAGTGTTAGTATTTGTAACTAAAATACATGTGTTTTTATGTTGTACTCGCTTGAAATTTTTTTCGCATAAATTGTATAATTTTTTAATTAAAATAAAGAAAAATTAAATTGTATAATGCTATTCATTGTACAATAACATTAGTTTGAGGAATTATTTCAAAGATCTATCTATCTGCTTAAAAAGGAACGGTTGTTATAGCATTAGCTTTGATCAATAAAAGCTGCTGCTCTTTCCTTCTGCAGTACTAGGCTGACCTTGGGATGACATTGCAATGAATGGCAGCCTGTTAAAAAAAAAAAAAGCCTTCAGCAACAGTTCATTGGCTGGAGTGTGAGGTCTCTCAGGGGGACCGACCTTTGTGTTGTTCAATGTTACTGTCAGGCTGGCTTTTAAATTAGCTTAGGAAAGGCTGAATACTGCTAGTCCGCCGTTATTTTTGTCCTATGAATTTTTGAGGCGATTGTTTATTTTTAAAGGAGCATTATACTAATGCTGTACAATAAATATATATTATTGTAATATTTCCAGATTACTAAATGTATTAGATGTGCACATGCGTGTATGTTTCTATATGTACCAAATATGTGCGTGCTAATATATACAGCATACCATTGGAATGTGCTAGAAATAATTATCATTTTTTAATTTGATGTTTCGTGAAAATATTTGTAAATAAAATTTGTTTCTTCCGCGCAATCTCGTATTTTTTGTACTGCACGTATTTGTATGTGTTGGTGGCATTTTAATTTTTTTTTTTTTTGATTTGAAAAATACTAACAAAAAATAAAAATTTGCGAGCAAGTATTTGTATATGCTAATAATAGTGAATATATGATCTTTTTTTTTAATGCTTTTATGTTTATATAGGAAAAAGTTTGTTCCAAGTAAATAAATCATTAAAAAAAATCGTATGGTTTATTGCTTAAGAGTTCATAGGAAGTTCAAGCAACGGAAGTGATGACGGTAGAATACGATTCACGGACCTTGAACTCCAGAATCTGCCACTTAATCACTTCCCCTAACTTCGCAGGGCATAATTTTTATGTAATCGAATGGTTTGTTTTTTTTTGAGTATCGGAAATACAGAACTGGAGCAGCAATTTACAGACCTTCAACTCCAGAATTTGGGACTGTACAAAACAACGCATGCAAAATAAATGATCAAATGGTTTATTGGTCGGGGGTTGATAAGAAGTTTTAACATCGGAAGTTACACATCTGGGAAGCGATCCCTTGTATCACAGCACTAAATAACGTAGGCTATTTGACATGAATTTTGATAATTGCTTTTTCTTTGATCATAATTACGATTTGTATAGATCTTCATCTTTCCATGCCCATGACTAGAGATTCGAACCCGGATAGAATTTGAAATATTTTTTCAAGTACTAAGGATTTTTAAACACACTGCATTTCTTGTTTTAAAATCAACATTAATTGTTTAGTACATGGATATTTTCTGCTGATTATTGACCAACCTTTATTCTTATTTGTTTATCCTCTTTGAAAGGAAGAGGTATTGAAAATACTTTTGCCTTACAGTAGACTATTTAAGTTTGATCTACCATTTGCCAAGGAAATAATGGACTGTACATCATTAAATTATGGATACAGATTTGGACCAAGTGTGTGAACAAAGATAGTTTGTAGCAATATCAGGATTTTATAGAGCCCTTACAAACTTTATTGAGAAATATCTGGCAAAGATCCATAGGCATATAAGTGTGTGGATATCTGTTTTCACTGAATCAAAACAAAACCACACTGCATGCAGTATGGCAGTGTTATATATATGTATATAAATACAGTACATATATATGCACTTTGTTTCTGTTTAAATTCTCTTAATTGCAAAATAGAAAAATCACACCAATGATAGTTTGTTGCCAATCTCATTTCATCTTGTCCAGTCTTGCATTGTCATCTTTCTTAGTTTCAATTATTATGGTCTATTCTGTATTTGTATATTTAATTAAGTTGATATATAATCTTTTGGCATGTTATATATATATATATAAGTTTTATTTACATATGAGCACTCATACATAACAATTAAATTACATCTAGACAGTATTACATCATATAGATATAATAAACATCTTTGTACTTCCCCATTCTTTTTAAATACATATAAATAAAGATATAATAAAAGACAAATGACCCCCAAATGCATTTCATGCTGAACCAGCACTCTTCAGTTGGCCCAGGTCACAATCTCTCATATACATCTTTATTATATGCAAAGTATTTATCTAGAGTAAATTGTTACATTTTCATTTACCATTGTTAAACTTCCTCCACTCAAAACTTTGCTGCCATACATTTCAGATAAGTACACTTATGATTATTACTAATCATTTTCGAAACTAGAGATTATCTCTAGCACAGATATAAACTTTAAACCTCAGTTAAAGATTAGTATATCCTATTTTTTAAAATTTACACACAAGGACTTTTATATTTGACCGCTGATACATAACAATTGAATTACATCCATATTGATCTATAAGGGCTGGTCAGAACACAATCCCATCTTAAATCAGTGTGTATATATATAAACTGCTATAACTTGAAGTCAGAATTTATGTTTAGGAAAAAGTGTTTGGCTTCTAATGCATACTTATTATTTAGAAGTCTGACAGAGATAGGACTAATTTTTTTAACAAAAATCTGTTTCCCATAATCAAAAATTCTCTTTGGGTTTATATGCGGTCACAATAATCACACCTTACAATATGGTTAAATATTTTTTAAGAATTTATATACAGTATATATTTACATAAACATCTGATATACCATTCACCTGATATGATTGGCTATGGCTGATTGCCATTCAATTATTTGGAGCAAGAGACTTCATATATTCTTTTAGATGCTCCTAACACCTCCAGCTGTTCTGTGGCAAATTGCCTCATATCCAGTTATGATGACACTTCCAGGTGAACCATGGCTATTTGCCTCATGTCAAGTTTAGTATTTAATAGCTTCTGATTCAACAGTGAATGTGTCTCATTGCTTTTATAAACAAACATGGAGTAACCAGTATAATATCTATTGTTGCCTGCTCTGCCTCCAAATGAACTGCCAATTTATAAGCAGGTGCTCTTCCTTAGTGGGAGCAATCGGTTTCACTGAGCATGTTTACCTATTCACTGTAGTAACAAATGCTGAAATTGAGCAAGATAAGATTGCAATAAGGACAAGTCCATTACTTGAAGAAAAATTGCACCATAACATGTAAATATTACTATAATAGCTTATTGTGATCATATTGTTTATTGCTTGGTTCTTGTTTTTTTTTTGTTTTAACAAATAAATTTGCCTACTTTTTCAAGTGGCTAAAATAGGAAAACTGAAGATATTTAAAATTGGGGTTATTTAATTTTTCAAATTTTGAAATTCAGATAACATTTGGTGAGTAACATGCTATGGCAAAATGCAATTAAAAATAAAGCTAAATGCAAGCAGTATGGACTTAGGGAGAACTAAATACTTTGATTCAAAGAATAGTAAAGTGATTATGTAAATCTTTTATGAATAGAAGCTTGGAGCAAACTTTAAAATCATATGATTTCATCATACAAAATTTCAAATAAAAATTGCATATTGGTAGCACCTCATTAATAGGAACAATAGTAATAGTTGTTTCTATGAATTTTTTTCTCTTGAAATAGATGAATTGCAATCAAATATAAACACATATATGTCACTTGAAAGTTTTTACATATGTAATTTGGATTATATATGTAATACATATTATGTTGGATTATTTCTATCATCTTGAAGTAATTATTAAAAGTCTTTAGAAAGATTCAAACCTTATTTTAAAATTTTTCTAAAATACATTCAACTGTTATTGAAATCATCATCATCATCATCAACCATTATCAATCCACTGCAGGATGAAGGTCTCTCCAAGTTTAATCCATCTTCTCTGATCTTTAGCTTCTCTTCTCCACAACACCCCTGCACATTTTCTTATTTCATCCATCCATCTCACATGTGGTCTCTTTCTGGGTCTTTTACAATTTCTTGGAATCCAGTTTAAAATTTCAATTGTCCATCTATTATTATCTCTTCTAGCAATATGTCCAGCCCAACTCCATTTCAATCTTTTAATTTTTTCAATAAGGTCAGTAACACCTGTTTGTTGTCTTACCCATACATTGCGTTTTCGATCTCTTCTTGTTACTCCCAACATACATCTCTCTCCATACTCCTTTGAGTGGTCTGAAGTCTCTGTATTGCTCTTCTATTAAGTGTCCAAGTCTCAGATCCATAAGTAAGAATTGGTAAAACACATTTGTTAAAAACCATCCTTTTCAAACACATAGGCATATTTCCTTTTAGTATCAAGTTATTTCTACCAAAAGCACTCCAACCAAGTTTAATTCTATGATTAATTTCCTCCATTGTTTCCATCTGTATTAATAATCTGACCAAGGTATTTGTAACTGTTAACTTCTTCTAATTCTTCATAATCAATCTTTATTTTCATATTTTGAGCAAATCGATTAAACATTACTTTAGTCTTTTTAACATTTATCTTTAGTCCTACTTTTCTACTTTCATCTGCTAACTCCTGCAACATTTCCTGCAGCTCTGAAGCATTATTTGCAAAAACAACTACATCATCTGCAAAATCTAAATGACTTAAATACTCTCCATTTACTTTCACTCCTTTAGTTTCCCATTTTAATCCACAAAATACTTCTTGCAGCACTGTTGTAAAGAGTTTTGGAGATATGGAGTCACCTTGTCTTACACCTTTCTCAATGTTGATTTTTTCAGTATCATTATGTAATCTAATTGTTGCTGTTGCATTTTTATAAATATTCTTTAAAATATGACAATATCCTGGATCTATACCTTGATGATCCAATGCTTTAATCACTGAAGAAATGTGTATAGAATCGAATGCCTTTTCATAATCTACAAATCCAAAACATAAAGACAACTCATATTCATTTGTCCTTTCTATAACTTCTCTCAATACCTGGATATGACCTATTGTACTAAAACCACTTTTAAATCCAGCTTGTTCTCTTGGTTGGTGGAAATCCAAAGTTCTCTGTAGACGAGTTGTAATTATCTTGGGTAAAAATTTTATATAAAACTGATAAAAGGCTGATACGTCTGTAATTTCTAATATCTTCTTTATCACCTTTTTTAAATATTAATATTATTACTGCATTCTTTCAATCTTCCGGTACATCTTTATCATTTAGACATTTGGTATGTAACTTTGCTAAAATTGTTTCTATTTCTTCACCTGCTTCTTTTAATATATCAATTATAATTCCATCATTTCCTGGAGCCTTTCCTTTCTTCATACACTTAATTGCATGTCTCATTTCTTCATTTAAAATTCTGGGCAATTCGGAAGATGTAATAGATATAGGAGGTACTTGTTCTTTATTACTATATAATTCTTGATAAAAATCTTCTACCAATTTCATGATGTCATCTCTCTTTTTAGTAATAATTCCATCTTTTTTTCTTATTGCAGATATAAATTTCCTACCAATACCAAAATGTTGTTTAACATTTTTGAGTCTTATTTTCTTCTACAGTTTTCCTTGCTATTTCACAGTTATACTTTCTTATATCATTTTCAACTCTTTTCCGTACCATTTTACAAAATTCAAGATATTCAATTCTTTTTAATACATCATTTTTGTATATCTTCATATTCCTTCTCTTCTTCATAAATTCTCTAGTCTCAGTAGAAATTTTATTAATCAATTGCTGCTTTTTTCTACCAGCTATGTTTGTTGCAGTTTTTAAAAGTGTATCAGTTATTTTCATATTAATTTCATTCAAATCTGAATCATGTTCAAAATCTCCTAACACTTGAAACCTATTTGTAAGTTCTAATTTAAATTCATTAGAATGTTTCTGAAGATTAGGAATATCAACTGTGAATATTGTTTTTCTTAATAATTTTTGTCTCTCTAGTTTTACATTAACACGTAACTTACACCTTACTAATCGATGATCACTTCCTGTGTTAAATTTATTAAGAACATTACAATCTTGAAATATGTATTTTCTGTTAGTCAAAATATAATCCAATTCTGCTGTACCTTCATTTGGATGCTTCCATGTCCATTTCCTTTTAACATTTTTCTCAAAAAAATGAATTCATAATATAAAGTTTTTCTTTTTCTGCAAACTCCACAAGTCTATGTCCTCTCTCATTTCTATTACCATAACCAAAATTACCTACAGCAATTTCATCTCTCATTTGTCTACCAATTCTAGCATTAAAGTCTCCCATAACAATTTTAAAATGTTGTTTACTCTGAACAAAAGCCTTTTGTACATCCATATAAAAATCTTCTACTACTTCATCACTATGAGAACTTGTTGGGGCATAAACCTGAATTATCTGCATTTGGTATCTGCTATTAAGTTGTATAACTAATCTTGCCACTCTGTCCGATACACCATCAATCTCCACAATATTGTTCTTCCACTTTTTATTTATAATGAATCCTACTTTACTTGTATTTCCAATATGTGTGCCTTTATAATAGAGAATATGTCCACTTTTTAAATCAATTGTTTCTTCTCCTTTTCTTCTAACTTCACAAAGTCCAATAATGTCCCATTTAATATGACAGTTCTTCTTCTAATTCTTGCAATCTTCCTTCACTTGAAAGTGATCTGCAGTTGTAAGTACCTAAATAAAAAGTCGTCATCAAATGGCAGCCTGGGTCCGCAATCAGGGGATTCTTAGCACCCTCCGCCTTCGGCCACCAACCGCTGCCTTGGTTGGTGACTTTACAGCCTCCTGGAAATAAGGGCCATGCTTTATTTTTGTCTGTCATAATTGTATATATGTATGGGAAAAATATTTATCATTTACACAAACATTCATTCTGCCTTATCAGGCACTGAGAAGAAAGACCATGGTGTTTCTTGATCTTAAACTCAGAGGTAAAAAGCCAATAAACTCACCATGCTGGCTAATGTGTGTTGGTGAGCAGCCCATCCATTTTCGTATACTATATGAATAATCACATAGTAATAACAGCTGCAACGACAAGAACGTATGGAGTGGACATTAGGAATTTGCCCTGCTCGGTTCCTTTAAGGCCTCCAAGAGGAATCAAAGGGTCTCCTTATTACTTCAACTATTGCTAACTTGACCAGTGACTGAAAATACTAGAATTGAAATCTAACCTTGTACTTTTAAATTAATAAATATTGCATTTAAGGTGCAATTCTAGCCAACTTGGCTATTCTGTTAACCTTCATGATTCAAATGGACAGCATATTATTCAGCATATTATCCCTGATCAAGCAAGCAACACTGGGAAAAAGATACAGTTTGAAATGTGTTATATACTAACCTGTGTTATATTACTAACAATTGGGTAGATTTGGAAAAAATTACATAAGGTTTGAATTTTTCTGTAAATTTGAAAAAAAATTACATAAAGTTTGAATTTTTCTAATGACATTTAATTCTAGATGATGGAAGTAATTCAACATATTAATAAAATGTCATCAGCATAAATTTTTAGAAAACAATACTATGCATTGACTTCTACTTTGAAATTTTATATTTGTCTTCTGCAGTGTCAACAGGTAGTGGATAGTAGAATTACTTTCATATAGGAAAGATAATTATGAATATTCCTTAAGCATTATTTGACTAAAAGAATATGTATCTTATAAAATGACCTGGATTTGCAAAAAGCTAGATACTATTTTCAATATATCAAAGCCTTTACTCTTTCCCCTCTGTGTCATCCTTAAACTCTAAACTAGTTTAAGTTATTGTATTGGATTACTTTTCTGGATTGATTGAAACAGTGGGATTTTGTGTTTGATCAACATATTTCCATCCCATGTTCACCATTCTTTATGCTTACACAGAGGCTAAACTTTCCATATAGTAGCACTCTCAGTGCAAGCCAGAGTAATCAATGGATGCAGAAAGGTTTGTGCATAAAATCCCTATTCAGTGCCTAGTCATCTAATATCCTCAGACTAGTTTCTAGCTTGTTGCATTGATCAATGAGCCTTG
This sequence comes from Epiperipatus broadwayi, assembly GCA_028023455.1. Classification (NCBI taxonomy): domain Eukaryota; kingdom Metazoa; phylum Onychophora; class Udeonychophora; order Euonychophora; family Peripatidae; genus Epiperipatus; species Epiperipatus broadwayi. The sequence continues at coordinate 216,434 of JAQFVV010006382.1, forward strand.
GATCTGAGAACACCACCTAGATCTTAGGATCTAATACAACCCTCCAGCAGTCACATTTTATCTTATTAGCTAACTATAAAGCTTTGTGAGTCTAAAATGAAAACACAATAGTGTTTTCAATTCAAGATCTGAACTCAGTTCAGCATCCATACTTTTTGGTGTCTTTGGTTTTTAAATATCCGTAATCACCATAATCCTATTGGGCAGGATTAGTATTAAACTACAAACATCACATGATCACCATTCTTTGTGCTTATACAATATGTTTGCATAGAGGCTGAACTCTCCCTACAGTAGCACCACTTAGTACAAGCCAAAGTAATCAATGGATGCAAAAAGGTTTGTGCATAAGATACCTTTCTAATGCCTACTCATTCAATAGCCCCAGACTAGTTTCTAGCTTGTGGCTTTCATCAGTGAGGAGCCTTGGATTTGAGAGCATTGCATAAAGAATGGTGTTCATGTGATGTTTAGTGTTTTAATACCAATCCTGCCAATAAAATTATGGTGACTATGGTTATTAAAGAACCAGATATCAAAAAGTATGGATACTGAACTGCATTCAGATCTGTATGACTATACAAACTAATGAGTTTGAATTGAAAACATTATTGTTTTTCATTTTGGAATCAAAGCTTTATAGTTAGCTAATAAGGTAAAAGGTGGCTGCTGGAGGGTTGCATTAGATCCTAAAATCTAGATGCACTGTTCTCAGAACCAAGTCATCTCACTGATGAAAACCACAAGTTAGAAACTAGCCTAGGGATATTGGTTGAATAGGCACTAGATAGGGATTTTATGCACTGAGTGGTGCTATTTTATGGAGAGTTTACCCTCTACATATTTCCATCCCTTAAATACCCATTTTCAAAAACCCTTGGAGAAAATGAGGTTGGGAACACATTTAATATAGTGGGTGTCCTTGGATTTTGTAATCTTGTATGATGAAGTCATACAATCAATAGTGAGTTACTTTTGAACCTAGATTTGGGATAGCAGTTTTGCACTATAAAATGATTGTATATTAGATTGGTACTATTTAAAGAACTCCCTGCATACAATGAAAATGATATGATTGATTTGCTTTGTGGTTTTTAGCTAGATGTTACAGCAGCTTATTGGTCATGAAGGCAATAAAAATAAATGTAAAATAAATAATATTAATGGTAGTGTAAAGCAAGGGGTAGTGAAACTATTAAGGTAATTTTTTTCTAAAATATTTTTACCCAGTTTGTGTGAATATTTACTTTAATTGAACTCTTTCATGATTTGATTAGAAGAATGCATTTTTTTCTCTTGGAGTTCATTTAAACAAAAGTTGCTTCATTACTATCACTATTCTATCTTCATATTGACTCATTTTTGCATAAAAACCTAAAAAAAAATTTTTCTCTCTTTATTTTTAAATTTCTTCCACTCTCCATACAATTTACCTTGAACCTCTTTCAGTATTCTACACTTCAAAAATGTATACACTACTTTCTTCCTCATCTCCACATAAACTACATCTACAATACAAATTCTTATTCAATTTTTGCCTTTTTTCTGTAGATTTTATTGCTGCTATTCTGAACCAAATAACAAAAAGCTACCTTCAATGTTATCATACCTCTTTTCATATATAGTTTTTATGTAATTAAACCATTTTTTATTTGTATTCATTTTCCACAGCTAATTCTTTCCTCTAACTAAGCATTTTTTTTTACACCTTTAACAATTATATGCATAAAATACATTTTATATATATTTATCCTATTTCTAATATAATTCCGATCTTTTTAAACTTTTTTCAGAAAAATGTAATTCAAAAATTAAATACATACAACATCTATGTTAAGAAAAGCTTGTTTAATATTATTGAATATATCAACATAGAATGTTGAGCATGCTTTTCACTAACTGGTGATCGTACTCATAACCAAAAATAAATATCTATTAGTTTTGTATATTGTAAGCCCATAATTTTTTCATAAATTGTAATGACAATAATAATATTTGATACAATTTTTAAATTTATTTAAGTCTCAATACCAACATGGTTTTTAAAAAAATGGGCAGTATGATTTAGCATAGTAGATTTGCAGGCCAATTTAAAAGTCAGTTTCCTGTTTAATTTCCATCCGAAGAAAGGGGGGGGGGCGAGATGATTTGATCAGTTGAATGAATCTACTAATGATTTGATCAATTGAATGAATCTACTATGTGTTCATCTTGTCATTTTGGGGTTCAAATATCATTTGATCTCCTGAGAAACTGACCAATTGGATTAATTGTTTATTTCTATTTTCAGGATATCTGTTTCAATGTGAGTGTATGTTGAACATAATTTATATGAAAATCTATACTTTGTTATGAGGTAAAACTTGCTCCATGTTTTTTTTTTTAAAGTTATATATGAATTCAGTCTTATACTTTTACTGAATTAGAGTTTATTTATTAGTGTGTATATTGATATAAATATAAATACTATCAAAGATAATAAAAATATGATAGCATTACATTTTTATCACAATTTAGTAATCAGATACTTGTATCTTAGTTATGTATTGTGTACACAGGTGAAATCAAATCATATTTGTTTTTCTGTTGAGAAATACTGATCTTCAAGACAATCTCATAAATCGTAAGATCATGTAAGTACTTAAGAGAAAAATAAATATTCAAACTATATAATTGTATAAAAAATTGAAAAGTTGAAAATTAATTTCAAAAATGAATAATCAAAGTTGAGTAATAAATAATCAAAAAACTCTATTGCTTGAGAGTTCATAAAAAGTTTGAATGCTGGAAGTGACAAGTAGACACAATCAATGAACCTTAGCTTCAGAGTCTCCATTCTATCACTGACCAAACCACACACAGAGCAATGTTGAGTAACCATCAATATTAATTCTCATCACATCATGTTCTATAATTTAAGCATGAGTAATCAATGAATACCAGATGCTAGTAGTCAACATTTACAAATATTTTGGTTAGATTATCTACTTACAGATTGAAGCATAGTGGATAAAATTAATAATAGAAGTAAACTTGTAGTGTTTTTGATAGAAATAGTCTAACATTTATGTAATACAGAGAGCGTACCAATAGCTCAAACAAGTTCTTAATTGATCAGGGCGGTAAGAGAAAATATGTAAAATCTCTATCCAGAATACTCTTATCCCCAGTCCAATTGGTTTCAAGCTATGGCTTACCTCAGTGAGGAGCTAGAATATTCAGACACTAGATCTAAAATATCAATTCAAAACCCAGCACTTATTTCATATGTAATATTTAAGTAGAAACTCTGATGTTTTCAGACATGAAAATGTCTTTTACTCCAGCTATCTAACTTAAAAAGCTATATGGGACTGAACCAAATTCAGATCTACCATATATTAATAGCCTCAGCATAGCTAAAGCCATAAAGGCAAAAATTATAATAATCAATAAAGCAAGTCATATATAATGTGACATTGCTTTTATAAGCTTGTATTTACAAAAGTGTAATGTAGAGAGCTTACCAATAGCTCAAACAAGCTTTTAATTGAAAAGTGCGGTAAGAGAAAATATTTAAAATCTCTATTCAAAATACTCTCGTCCCCAGACCAATTGGTTTTGAGCTTATGGCTCACCCCAGTGAGAAGCTAGAATATTCAGACACTAGATCTAAAATATCAATTCAAAAACCCAGCATTTATTTCATACATAATATTTAAGTAGAAATCCTGAAGTTTCAGACATGAAAATATCTTTTTTTTAGCTGGAGTAAAAGACATTTTCATGTCCAAAAACTTCAGAGTTTCTACTTAAATATTACATATGAAATAAGTGTTGGGTTTTGAGTTGATATTTTAGATCTAATGGCTGAATATTCTAGCTCCTCTCTCAGGTGAGCCGTAAGCTCGAAACCAATTGGTCTGCGGATAAGAGTATTCCTGATAGAGATTTTAAATATTTTATCTTACCGCACTTATCAATTAAGAACTTGTTTGAGTTATTGGTACACTCTCTGTATTACATTTTTGTAAATTCAAGCTTATAAAAGCAATGTCACATTATATATGACTTGCTTTATTGATTATTAGTTTAACATTAAAAAAGAAATATGTCTGAATTTGAAAATGAATTTTTTTTTTAAATAGATGTGTTTTAACCAGTTCTTATATATAGATTTGAGACTTGGATTTTTATGAGAAAAGCAATACAAAGATTTTGAGTTACTCAACCAAATATGATGAGATTGTGTTAGGATTAAGATGGTTTGAAAGTAAAAGTACATGGGCCTTAGCGTAAGTACTGAGTCACAAAGGAAGGTAATACATGTGGCCCATGCAGACTAAGGGCCTTATAGCAAGACAATTAAAATATATTCACACGCAAACAATTATTAACTATATCTCATAAATTGTTGTTGTTACATGATATAAGAAATTGTAAAATTATTTTTAAAAATCTAAAATTTTTGCTTTCAGTCCCCAATTTTTCTAGTTATGTCACTGTACATAGGTGAGAGAACAAATAAGGATCACTATAAGAATTTCATGACTAAAATGAAACTAGAATGGATATAGTTCTAAAAAGGGTGATTTGTAAAAGATCTATGAATAAAATAAAGAAATTTGATGGAGTGATGTGAAGAAGAGAAACTGTGGATCATCCTGCATTGAATTGTTGCTTAGTGAAAGAATGATGAATATTGTTTATTATCTATTATTGTTTATGATATCACTTTATTAGCTTATGACAAATATAATATTCAATCATAAAATGTAAAAGCATAATCCCTCCCCAACAATAATCAAGGTGGCATTTTTTTGCAAATGTATTGTTAGTTTCACAATCAGTACATCGGTAATTGTGTGACTTGAGATAATCGGTTTATATCCTATTTAATCGTAGTCAGATATCCATTTATTAACCAGTACCATATGCCTGTATGTTTGAAAAGGAAGGTTTTTAATAAATGTGTTTTTCCAGTTCTTACTTATGGATCTGAGACTTCAGACCACTCAAAGAAATATGGAAAGATGCATGTTGGGAGTAACAAGAAGAGATCAAAAATGCAATGTATGGGTAAGAGAACAAACAGGTTTTACTGACCTCATTGAAAAAATTAAAAGACTGAAGTGGAGTTGGTCTGGACATATTGTTAGAGATGATAATAGATGGACAATTGAAATTTTAAACGGGATTCCAAGAAATTGTAAAAGACCGAGAAAGAGACCACATGTGAGATGGATGGATGAAATAAGAAAGTGTGCAGGGGTGATGTGGAGAAGAGAAGCTAAAGATAGGAAAAGATGGATTGAACTTGGAGAGACCTTCATCCTGGAGTGGATTGATAATGGTTGATGATGATGATGACCATGTGGCACACTACAGCTAGTTACGTTCTCGACTATTTAATTAAAAAGAAAAATGTTAGTTTTTTGGATGCAATCTAATAAAATTTACAATAGTCTCCCAGCCGAATTTAAATTTCAGGACATATGACTTGCGATTGCACTAACCACTATGCCAAGAGGTCTTTTCAATAGTAATACTTTATATTAGTTTGCTTAATCATAGCTGATCCTTAGCCCCTAGAGGGTTAAATTAAGAAAATCATTTAAAATAAAATAGTTGTTATTTATAGTAGATACTTTTTAGATATTTTACGGTATTTTCATATTCAGCGACTAATTTAAATATACCGAGGTTTTATCGTAAATTGGTATATGTTTAGAAAAAATCTTTTTTGTCATTTCACTTTAAAATTATTTCTTTTATCGTATTAGAGTTGCTTTATCATGTTGGAATCATCTTCAAACGGCTTGTAACAGGTGTGTATAAAGTAGCTAAGTGATACAGCCTACCACCTGGTCATAGCCTCAAACAAACTCATTCTTATTAAATTGCCTGAATTGTTTTTCTTTTTGTCTGTTAGAAAAAAAAAAAAAAAGTACAGTTAAAGAAAAAGAGCTATAAATTACATTGTTTACTCTTTAAATTTTTTACCGAGTTTTAGAGTTTTTTCTCTCTTGAATTTGTTGCCATGGAAATAGCAGTAGTGCAGTTTATCAGAGCTTTATTAGCTTACGCCAATTGGCTTTATCTTATCTTTTTACGGGTTACTTTCAGTTTATCATATTCTGCAATTATATTTTGTTTTTAAGAAAATTGACAAAAATACATTATTAATTTTATTCTCGATATTTACAAAGATAATTCAAATAATAGTTAGGGAAGGGTAAATAGTAATTATATTTAGTATTTTTTTCAATATATTTTAATTAATTAAGGTTGAAGTTATAATTTGATATATATTAAATGATAGTCTCAAAAGTGTTTTTTGGCAAAGAGTATTATGATAAATAAAGTTGCAAAAGATCTGACCAATATTCTTCGACTGGGGAAAGGTAAAAAAAGATGACCGGAAGTAGTTAAATTTCATTAGTTGTGGGTTTATATCCCCTCCCTTTCTTTATTCTCTAAAAATAGATACTCAATTAATGACCAAAAATAGGATGGTTAGCTGGGTTGCCGATGATGGGCCATCTGAAAGTAAAATTGCTTGGAAGATATGACAGATGAATAGAACGACCACTATCTTACAAGATTCTTTAAGATATAAAAATCTATATATATATATATAACTCTTAAACTCCTATCGTTTTTCACCATCATATAATAAAGAATTAAGATTGATTATAAAACAGTGATTCTGATGTTGGTTGCTAATAAGGTTTTTCATCTATTTTTAATTGCAAATATTTTAATCAGGTAGACTCACTAGGAACTTTGTCAAAGGTTTCAGTTCCACTATAGAGGGATCGAACAGTGGTTCATGGATTCTGTTTGCCACAACTCTATTAATCATATGCTGTTGAATTCCATTTGAGAATCAGATAAGCATAATGTTATGGTAATCTTAAGTTTCTTGACAAGTAATCGGCCCATTATTTCCAAGATAATGAAATCCAGCATGTTGGATCTGGACAAGGATATCATTTCATTGTTTTTTTATTTTATTGTGAACATTTGTACTATTTACGCTTTTTTTAATGTTTATAATTTTGGTCGTCATTTCTGATGGTCAAATTTCAAGCTTAAAAACTGTCCATAAGGTTTGTTATCTTCATTATAAAATTTTAATCAAACAAAATTGATAATTTAAAAATAAATAAAATTAATTTAAAACATCTGGCAAGGTTTTCGTTCCTTATAGAAGCTTTTGTCAGGATGTCTTCTTTTCGCAATTATATGACAAACTATTCTTTTGTTCAGTGGGTATCATTAAAAACATTAAAAATAAAATACATATATATACATAAATTTTTTAATGTACTATAATTTGAATGATGACCACTGGATGGAGTTGCCCAACTATAGTTTGTTATAGAATTTTGTTGATTGACTTGCTGTGTTGACATGGCTGTTATATTCCACAAAGTAAGTCAAAAGTTTATAGATTTTTGCAATTATCATCAAAAAAAGTTATTGCTACAAAAATTGTGTGCTTACAGTGTAGATGTGGAGAAAAAATTGGGGTGAACAAAAATGGATTTGGAAAGACCAGGAGTAATACTGATAATGTTTGGAAAGTGTTTTGTTATGCCATTTTAATATATTTAATATAGAAGTAAAAAAAAACATTTTGTTATGGAGGTGTTACTGTAAGGAGGCTTTATAACTAAGTTGGACATAAGATTAGTTGTTTTTTAATAATTTTGCTACTAAAGAATTTTTTAAATTTAAGAAAGTAAGTGATTTATTTGAGAAAGATAACGTTTTGAGGTCTAAGGTTGGAAAACACATTTATCGATCATCCTTCAAAGAAAGTAAAATTTGTTTCTTTGTATAAAGGAGCTTGAAGAATAGGAGAGTAAGCATAAAGTTAAATATAGAGTAGGTGTTGAAATATAAGAAATATGGATTGCATTTGTATTCCACAATGCATATATAAGGATCTGAAAGAAAATAGGCATGCTGTGGTAGATTGCACTGTACGTGATGAGGTTTATCATTTGAAATGCTTAAATAAGCCTAAGAAGGATGCAACCAGTTTATGGTTATGTAGACAGTGTATAAATGTGATAAAAGTGAAAAAATGGTTTCTAAATGTAAATAGCTTAAAGAGAAAGTAAGGAGAAATGGAGTAAAATATAGTTGAGGAAGATAGGATAAAGTATGTTTTCCATGGAAAGACGAGATATGGATGAAAAAGTAGGTAGTGCAATGGAGATGGGTATCCAAAGAAATAAGTAAGATAGAGGAAGGGATAAAAGATGTAGAAGCAAAATTAAAATCATTAGAAATGAAGTGTGAGCTGATAAAAGAATTATTGAATAGGAATGATAAGTAAGAAGTAGATAAGGAAGTCCAGAAGATGAAAGAGAAGGTTACAGATAAAGTAGAGAAAGTAGGGAAAGTAAACTATGAGATAGTATTGATAGGAGATTCAACTAATTAGAGAATGTGGAGATATAATTGCAAGGGAAAATAGAAATAGGTATGTAAGAATATGTCTGCCTGGAGCTAGAATTAGGGATGTTATAGATAAGATAAAGAAACAAGGGAGTAGAGATGTGTATGTTATAATAGGGACAAATAATTTATAAGAGCCATCAAGAGAGTAATGGATGAGTATATACAATTGATAAGGAATTTGAGTAAGATTAAAGGAAGAGTAGGAATAGTTGGATTGTTACCAGATTTGACAATAAGTATATGTTAGATATGGCATGTTCTATAAATGAGAGATTGAAAAAAATTGTATGAGAGAAATGATGTTTGTGGATGTGTGGAATTTTTTTATTAGTAAGAGTGAGTTATATAATAAAGATGGATTGCACTTAGCAAAATAAGGAAGTGAAGTATTAGTATTAAGGAGTTTCATTTATAAAGAATATAGTTTGGGAAACATATAAAGGGGAATGGGGTTTTGAATTGCATTGTAATGGACAGGATGTAAGAAATAAACAGAGGGTAGCTGATTTAAATATAAATGTAGATGTGGAAAGGGAATGGGTCGGTAAAATTAATAGTAAGCAAGTTTTTTATAAACGTAATGGTTAGAAAAAAGTGTCAAAAGAATTTATAAAAAAGTAGTTAGGAAAGAAGAAATTATTAAAATTGGATATTTGAATATGCAAGGTGGTAAGAGACCAGAAAAGTGGCTGGAATTAAACAAAGCAGTTAAAAATGAGGAGCTTGAGGGACTAGCAGATATAATAGGTATAGGAGGCACTTGTTCTTTATTACTATATAATTCTTGATAGAAGTCTTCTACACATTTCATTATGCCATCTCTCTTTTAAGGTACAAAAAACTAAAGTATTTGATAATGAAGAGAATAGTGATTATAATTTCTTTATAATAAAAATGGTTAGTAATGTGATGGAAAATAGTAATTAAAATAGAAAGGATTGTGAAAGATGTGGATGGAGAATGAAGGCTAAGAATAAGTTAGAAGAATGTAAAATAAAAGTTGAAGAAACCATGAAGTGTTGGTCAGGGATGAATATAATGACTGTTTTAGTGAAGGAAAAAAGTGCAAATAGGGTTTTAGGTGAGACTATTCAGAAGAATAAAATTAATAGGAAAATGAGAATTAATAAAAGAGAGGGAAAAAGCATGCAGAGAATATATGCTATTAAGAACAATGTGAAAAAGATGTTAATGCTAAATGGGAAAAATATTTTTTTAAAAAAGAATTTGGCTAAAATAGATAATTATAGAGAAATTGAATAGTGGAAGAGATGGGAGTAAAAAAATTTAGAAATACATTAAATGAAGGAATGTTGGGGAGAAAGAAATAGTATTACTAGATGATAAGGGAATAGAGTGTAGCTGTAGAGAAGAATGAGAGGCAATCTTAAATATGTAATGGATATAGAAAAGATGTTAGATATGGACATAGTGATAACAAACATGAAAGCATATAGTAATGGAAATATTATATTTACAGAAAATGAACTGAATGAGGCAGGCAAGAAATTGAAAAGTGGAAAGGTGAGAGGTTTGGATAGATGGGCAACAGAGATAGTAATGAACTTAGGACATAGGGCAAAATTAAACCTATTACCATGTTTTAATAAGATGGCACAAGAATTTTCTGGATAGGTTGGAGTAATACAAGAATATGGCTACTATTTAAAGGAAATGATAAGATCATAGAAAATTAAGCAATTATAGACAGATAGCAGTAATGACAATGTTATATAAAGTTTTTGCATATATGGTGGCTAGAAGAGTCGCAAAATGGATGAAAGAAAATAATGTAATGGAACAAATGCAAGTAGGGTTTCAATTGGATAGGCATATAGCAGATAGTTTATTTGTAGTTACGTAACTTATTGATATGAGTAGAAATACAGATAGACAGTTATATATGGTTTTTATAGATATAGAGAAGGCATATGATAGTATAAATAGAAATAGATTATGGGTAGTTTAGTAAATTTGGGAATGGATGGAGCTTTAGTGGATATTACTAAGAGATTATATGAAAATAATTACTATATATATCAATTAGGGAATACAGAATCAGTTAAAGTTAAAAATGGGGTGGGACTAAGGCAAGGATGCCCTATGTTGTCTATTTTGTATTTGAGAGAAATGGAGAGAGAGCAATAGAAAGACTAGGAAGAGGGCTAGAGATACCATTAATAGGTGGCAAGGGAGTATATACCTTAGTGGGTCTTTTATTTGTAGATGATGTCTTCTTATGCACAGAAAGAAGGGAAGATATGGAAGTTATGCTGAGCACAGGCACAAGGGTGGACAAAGCGATGGGGATTAAATTTAGTGAAGAAAAATCAAAAGTAATGATGGTTAATACTGAGGAAAGGGAAGACAAAATAATTTTTATTGGGGGATATAAAGTCAACTGTGGTAAATAGGTATAACTATTTGTAAATCATCTTAAGTAATCAGAGAAATTTCTTGGATGAATGGGAGAAAAAATTGATAAATGAAGCAAAGAAAAGAAAGGGACTGATAAAGAAATTAACTGTGCTTTCATATAATAAATATGATGTAGCAAGAATTGTAGCGAAGGAGTGTAGCAGTAGCAGGGTTAACATATGGTCACAATGTGTTATGTTCTAGTAAAGGGGTGTTAGATTACTTAAAAAAAAAGTACGAAGAGAAGTAGGAAGATATGCATTAGATGTGTGGACTGCTAAGGAGGCAATTCAAGGAGAAATAGGATGGTCAAGTTTTTATATGAGAAATGCAAAAAGCAAAGGAAAATGTTTGGTAGATTGCAGTTAGCCAAAATAGTATTTAATTGAATTATGAATAAAAGACAGGCAAAAAGATAGGTGAGAAAGGTAGTATGGCATGCAGATTTAGATAAGTAATTTATATCAGTATACTTATACAAAAGGTAGGATGATTGTGTTAGGAGAATTGTTGAGTATTATAGTCACAAGAAATGGGATAGAAGAATAGATGCATTAATAAAGGTAGGGAGTTGGAGAATCAATATGGAGAGTAAAAAGACTTTAAATATGTATAGAAGTAAATGGAATATTGGGTGTGAGTTAATTTATAATAGCAAAGAGATGTTATATATAGAGTTCACAAAATAAGCTCTTAACAAGCTTTGAGAATATCCTCAACCCCAGACCGGTTTCTGCTTCTGGCATTGTCAGTGAGGATATTCTCTGAGCTTGTTAAGAACTTATTTTGCAAGCTCTATATATAACATTTGTAAATACAAGCTTTATTAAATTAAATCATGTGACATCTGACTTTATTTTTTATCATTTTATTTAATAGCAAGGAATGTAGTTTATGGATTAATGTTCAAACAAGATCTTTAGCAACAAGGGAATATACACATAAATTGAAAAATGTGGGAGTTTAGTCTACAAGTTGTATAAGGAAGGCATAGGTAATATTAGGCATATATTAATTGAATGAATGTAAATGCCTGAAAGCAGAAAGAGTACAAATAATGAAGTTGTGGAAGAATAAATATAAACAAATTGAGGTTTGAGAAAAGCTAATGGGAATTTAGATGTAAAGGCCATGGAGTTATCAAAGATTATGTTATGGAAATGTGATAGAGCAGGATAGAGAAAAATATGGGAAAATCTTAGGGCAGCAAATGGAAAGGGAAGATAAAGTTGTTAACAGGTTTTTCTAGGCATAGTGACAGAGATTATTGACTCTGTATAATAAGTCACAGTGCATCACATCACAAATATGATTGTAAAAAAGGAGACATCTTGATAAGGTTTCTATAAACAATGAAACGCTGGTTTGATGTTAAAAATATTTTTTCTGTTTTATTATCAATTTTGTTTAAGATTGAGTAATATTTTTAATTTTGGTTCTCTATGTCCTTTAATGAATTGATATAAATTTGTTATTATTCATGACTTTTAGATAATATAGAAATATAGGATGAGGATTTTTTATGGAGATATTTAAAAATCTTCAAGTGGCTTTATTGCACCCAGGTTCATAAGACGAATGAGTGCCTGATGTGTCAGAGCTGAAATCTATCCAGGACTTTAGATATATTGTACTAAATCGTTCAGAATATGCAGATATTTGATAAAAGATTCTGTAAATTGTGATACTGTCTTTCTGTTTGATATCATTATTTAGCAAATTCATTCATTATTTAGTAGTACCCAATGAAGAGTTAATAAATATAAACAGTAAAATAATAGATCTACACTCACACCATATAATTAAAGGTAAGGTTTCCAAGAGTAACATTTTGAAAGATTTTGATCTTATTAGGGAACAAAATTGTTCAAAATGATACTCTTGGAAAGCTCCCCATAATATTATGGTGTAAATGAAGATCTATCATTTTACTGTTCATAAATTTAATAGAGATGGTTCAATGTGGAAGCAAGTGCAAAATGTGAATAAAGACTTGCTATGTTTTGCTGTTCATAGTTTTATAAGTCATCTTCATGACAGACTTAAGAGCTGTATTTCAAAGCTGTAAGCATTCTTTTATTGAGTTGAGTAAATGTATCTTAAGTAAACTTAGCTGATTATTTAGCTAAATTGTTTGTGTAGTATTTATTATCTTACGTAATGAACTGGCATTGCAACTATGAATAAAAAGAATGTTGAAGTCATGAAAATTATTTACTTTGCTTACTGCCACAAGTTGGCAAACTGAATGCACATTTTTAAGATAAGAAAAGCTAGAAAGATGTCAGGTTCATTTCTTTTTTTTTTTCTGAGACATTTTTTAATATATTAATCTAGATGAGACTACAAAATTATTCAGATCATTGTGGACTAAAAACTCCAATGCACCTATTTCACTTGCAATTACTTTTCCATAGAATTACTGATTTAAACCTATTTCTTTCAAATAATGATATATATGCTAGCATTTTGAGATCACCAGCTCTAAATGAAGAACACCAGATTTCTTTTGACATTTTTTAAAAAAAAAAGTCAAGGAAAAAAGTATTAAAATACTATCAATGAAAACACGAAGTTTTATTTGTACATTTTTTTGATGTCAAAAAAAGAAAAAAAGCATTCTAACAATATAAATGAGTCTTGCATTGGTGGTCGAGAGGTCAGCGCGACTGCCTTGCACTAGCAGGCAGTTGCCTGGGTTGTGGGTTCGTGTCCCAGCCGATGCTATGACACTTAAAAAAAACACAATATAAATGAAGAAGACAAAGTTTATTTTTAGATTAATTTCTAAAAAGTATATTGTAAAGTGCATAAATGTTTCATTTTTAGATTTTATTTTGTGTTGTATTTTTTTAAATACATCTATTTTATGTATGTATCTTGTATTTTTATATTGGACTATTTCTGTCATCTATTATGTGTATTGAATGTCTTTAGAAAAATTTAACTTTAATTAAATATTTCAAATACGTTCAACTTTTAGTAATAACACATCAAACAAGTTAGTATGTGCACAATATTTTGAGAGATATTATTCTTCCCTCTTCTTAAGGTGTTGCTGACCTGACCAGTGACAGTACTAGCATGGAATTTGAACCTGGATCCTTAGATTCTTGATTATTGAATTTTAAAGTAACACTCTAACCAACTGACCCACCTGCCAAAGGCAATAGTCAATAGACAAGCAACAAAAATTAAAGTCAAACATATCCTATGGGGAGAGGAAAGCAATTAAATCTCTCAGATAAATCTATAATTATTCTCCCTGCTGACAAAGGCAATGCAACAGTTGTATTGGGTACAACTGATTATGACAACAAAATACAATAACTCCTCACAGCTGGCCAATATAGAAAAGTGGGGGAAAATCTGATAATAAAGTTACAAACATTGCTCAGAAAGCATCGCAGGAACATCACTGATTCCGAAAAAAGTAAAATAACATCATATTTCAGCAAAATTCCCCATCTTTGTGGTCTACCCAAAATGCATAATGATCATATTCCATTAAGACATATTGGTTCTAGAGATTCACCATGCATAAGGATCATGTTCCATTAAGACATATTGTTAGTTCTAGAGATTCACCATACTAAAATTTGGCAAGATTTTTTCTCAAAGTTCTAAGTCCTTTGGCTTACAAGACCTAGTGCTTTGTCAGGGATTCTAGACACTTTGTAGAATTAATCAAGAACATGAAAATAGCAAGAATTGACTTTGATGTGAAAGTTTATTCACGAATGTACCATGTGAAGAAGCATTATCTATTGTAAGGAAAAGATTAAATGGCGATAATGGTTTACAAACCAGAACAGCTCTTCCTATTGATAGTATAATGGAACTATTAACATTCTGTATAAAAACAATCTACTTTCAATATAAGACAGAATTCTTCTAACAAAATCAAGGAATGACTATGGGCTATTGTCTCCCCTGATTAGCAATATTTACATGGAAGAACTTGAAACCATAGCCATAAAAACTACTCCCTATCCACTTAAAGTTTGGCTTTGCTATGTGGATGTTACATTTGTTATATGCCGACATAGTGGAGCATTGCTACAAACTTTCTGGAAACACATCAACAACATATCCCCTTCAATTAAATTCACAATAGAATCAGAATAAAAACAAAAATTGGCATTCTTAGATGTTCTTGTGACAAGATTCCCTCATGGCAAAATCAAAATTACAAGTCACCGAAAACTTACACATACAGGAAAATACCTCATCTATATATTCAATCACACCAGAAATACAAAACATGAAGTTATACTATCACTATGGAACAGAGCAAAATGAGTTTGTTTAGAAACCAGTGATTTGGAAAAAGAAAAGATCTATATAGAACAAACTCTTATGAAAAATGGTTATCCATCAGCTGTTATTAAGAAAATGTTAAATAGACAACAAAAAGAACCATCAAGAGAAAAAACAATAATTGGCACTGTAGTGTACCCATACATTCCAAAAATAGCAGACAAATTAAAGAAAATCTGCAATCAGTATAACATCAGAACCACTTTCCAGAACCATACCACACTAAAAGGAATTTAACATCTACAAAGCTTAAACTTGAAATGCTGAAAAGAAAAAAACTGCATCTATAAAATACCATGTGAATATGGAAAATATATATTGGTGAGACCAATTATTCCATTGAAAAGTACTTGCAAGAACATAAACTGATGATTAAAAGAGAGAAAACAGATGTGTCTAAGATAGCAGACCATGTATGTACCAATGAACATATGTTCAATTGGGAAAATACAAAAATATTGGATAGAGAAGAAAAGATACAAAGAAGAAAATTTAAAGAAGCTGCTTACATGACAATTGCAAAAAAATCCCATAAGCCAACCTAGTGTGACTGTACATAATGTATGGAAACCATTAATTAACTTTTCTCTTAGGAAAAAGTGGAGAAATCGGGTGGAATCTCATAGATAAGTATATCTAATTTCTACTGCCTGTTGCCTTTGACAGGGTGGCTCAATTGGTTAGAGCGTAACCTTAAAATTCAAGAATCTAAGAATCAGGTTCAAATCCGAGTCTAGTACTATCACTGGTCAGGCCAGCAACACCTGAAGAAGAGGGGAGAATAATACCTCTTGAAACATGCTATACTAACCTTTTTGATGTGCTATTACTAACAGTTGAATGTACTTGGAATATTTAATTAAAGTTAAATTTTTCTAAAGACATTCAATACACATATTTGATGGAAATAGTCCAATATAAAAATACAACTATAACACTATCATCACAAACCTTCAGGAAAACACTAAGCTAAATTGTCATTTTTATTGATTCCCATTATTGTCAACAAATTGATTTAAAGATTTAAGTAATCATAAAATGGAATGTAAATACTCATCTATAGCAGTACCATTATTTTTACTATCGGATTGCATACCTTTATTAAGTCACTATTTATTATGATTATTCAAAAGTATTGAATGTTATAGAAATATGTTTGTTTATTTCATTGATGCAATTATTATTATTATTTTTATTTCATGTGTTAATAAATTTGATTTTTTGTTCACTTAGAATTTCAGCCTGCTGTTGTATATGTTTTAGTTCAAGTAATAGGAGTGACTACTCAAGAACCAAAAATGCATTCTCAGTTTAGAAGTTGGACGGGGGGGGGGGTATCAATTAATTGTAATTGTTTCCAGTATCTATGAATGAGTGAGGAAACCACTGTTGAACAATCAAAATTGTTCCCTTTAATTAAGAGATTAATAAAGTTACTGTACTTGCTTATATATAGTTTATCATTTATATGTAATTAATAAAATTTAATGCACTTTGAAAATATGTAAACAAATATAAACAAATGGAGAAATAATTAGCTCCAAGTCTTGCATTGGTGGTCGAGAGGTCAGCGCGATTGCCTTGCACTAGCAGGCAGTTGCCCGGGTCCCGGCCGATGCTATGACACTTAAATAATTAGCTCCAAATCGCAGTGTGTATACATCATGCAAACTGATTAGTTAATTTTTTTCAAGCAATACTGCATCAATAAATTAATTGTTCGTGCACTGTGATTGGAGCTGACGACTGTCTATTTGATTAAATAAGTAATGACAATTGATTATTTTAGACGCTATTTTTAATATAAATTTTTGTTTGATATATATATATATTTTCTCAATAAAAGCAGATCGTCTATTCGAAGCATGTTTGCCTACTAAAAAGAAGCTAAACAGCACATGTAATATAATTATCTAGAAAGTCTTTTCGTTTGTTTTTACTGTACTCGTAATAAGAGTATATAATTAATTCCTCTTGTGTGAACATTAAGAATAATGGGGCGGCCGGGAGGAGGGGATATTTTACTTTGTTTAAAATTAAATTATGTACATCTTTACTGAATAAATCCTTTGTGAATGACAAAAATTTCTTCAGACTGCTAGATATTTTATTTGTCCTTAATTTATTTAAAAATAGAAAACGTTGTGCTTTTACATACAGTTTTTCCTTGATAACATCCTATATTTGACTAAGCTAATACTGAGAGGGAACTTAACTTACGTTTATAAATAATACTTAAAGTCTGACCACAAAAAAAAACAACAACAATTAAATGCATTGGTCTTACTTCATTATTTATTCCTACTTCTTTTCTTCTATTAGTATTAAAATTATTTAAATTTATTATTTCATTTATCTCTTTATGCAAATCCTTTAATCTTTTCATAAATTCTAGGCAGTTTTTTCTCCTGTTTTGCTAGCCCATTATAAATATTGTAGTGATCAAAGCAGGCTCTTTTGTGCAATCATTTACTTGCAGAAGAAAATCCATCTAAGCCTTCTCTCTGGTACTAGTGAGAGCAGACGTCTGCCATACACACTTATCTGGAGGAGAGAAGGGAATTCTGTAAAACTGTCCAGCTTTTTTTTTTTTTATTAGTTGACAGATATTAATCTTTTTTCTTCTTTTTTTAAAGAATATTAAATATCTATCTCCATTCCAATCCTCTCCAAAATAAAAAAACAACTCTCCAACATAATATATAAATAAAGTATACTTCTTTCTTTGGTATAATATATAAATAAGTATACTGCTTAGTTTGGTATAACATAATATATAAATAAATAACTACCCTCTTCGGTTTGGTACAGTAGTAGCTCTATCACTTGTGATACTTAAACTTTTTATGAATTTCAGAGCAAATAAACCACGTGATTGTTATTATTTTAAAGCAAAATCTGTATCATGCAAACTGTCAAATATTAAAATACATGATTGACTTTTGACTGTATAAAATGAAATCTTGCTATTAAAGTTACTATTTTTACACTGAACAGTGTGGGTAGAAGTGTATGGAAAACATTTTGTAAATAGTGCACAGTTGTAATTTTTTTGCAATATTTTTTATTAGAAAATGCGAAGTAGTGATACATTACCACCATTTGTTT
The DNA here is from genome assembly GCA_028023455.1 of Epiperipatus broadwayi. Classification (NCBI taxonomy): domain Eukaryota; kingdom Metazoa; phylum Onychophora; class Udeonychophora; order Euonychophora; family Peripatidae; genus Epiperipatus; species Epiperipatus broadwayi. The sequence goes on from JAQFVV010006382.1 coordinate 234,734, forward strand.
TCAAAATTTCAACCCATTTTTTTTTTTTGTAAAATAATACCAAAACTCATTATCACTATCATTGCAGTTTCTCTAATCTCTAGCGTCTCTTCTCCATAATACATTCCATACATGCCTTACTTTATCCATCTATCACATATGTGGATTTATTCTTTCTAGACTTTTTACGTTTTGGGATCCAATTTAAAACTTCATCTGTCTATATTATATCTTTTCTAGCAATATATCCAGCTTAGCTGCATTTAATTTTCTTAATTCTTTAAATGATGTCAATGATATCTGTTTGTTCTCTTACCCATTTATTTCACATTTTTGTCTTCTTGTAAATGGTTTGAAGTCTCTATATTGATTGCTCTTTGTGGTCCAGTCTCAAATCAAAAAGTAAGAACTAGTAAAGCACTACTATTAAAAACTTTTTCAAATACGTAAGTACATTTCCTTTTAATATTAAACTATTTCTATCAAAAACATTCCATCCGAGTTTAATTCTATGATCAATTTTATCCCTTATGTTTCCATCTGCATTAATAATCTGACTCAAGATATTTGTAGTTATTAACTTTTTCTAATACATGATTATCAGCATTTATTTTCTTATTCTAAGAAAATTAAATGTTTATTACTTTGGTCTTTTTGGCATTTATCTTTAATCCTACTTTTTGACTTTCATCTGATAACTCTTGCAACATTTCCTGAAGTTCTGAAACATTATTTTCAAAAACAAAGACATCTGCAAAATCTAGGTGAGGTAAACCATCTCCATTCACTTTTACTTCTTTAGCTTCCTATTTTAATTCATGAAAATGTTTTGGAGATAGAGAATCACCATGTCTTATACTCTTAATGTTAATCTTTTTTGTATCATTATGTAATCTAATCTTTATTGTTGCATTTTTATTTATTAAGAAAAAAATATTGTGGGATATAAATGTACATTTTGCTATTACAGTATAATATAAATTGTTTATTTTGTTTCACTACAGTTTCAAATGTAAATCATTCAGCTTTAATGTATTTACTTCTATGAATGTAGTTGCTTTTCCAGCACAGTTCAATTCTGTAGATTTAGCGATCGTCTTCTTTATTTGAAGTTTCTCCAAGTGGCATTTACCAAATAATCTGGAGCTATTAGATTATCTCTTTGTTTGATTTTTTCTATGATTTTTTTTTAGTTCCATTCCCTGTGGATCTATCAATTTCACCAAGTGATTTTATATTGTTTGCACCATACTGTGAAGTACATGAAAATTGTAAGCCTTATTTCTGCATAAACACATTGTTTGAGGCACCATTTAATGGGTATAAATTGCCCAAATGGGTTGTTTGTTCATCTTGTGAGGAGTGTTCTATGGTAATTTAATTTATTACATCTTATAAATATGTGATCGATGGACTCCTCTTCTCTGCCACACATCTGGCACATAGGGTCTATCTTCTTTATATTTTTTCGATTTGTGGGAAGGGAGTACAGGTTATATTTGATTATAATGTCTTGGTACTTTGGTTTGATGAACCATTAACAAGATTTATATATCAGTTGCTGATTGGTGATGTCCAATTTTTCGTGGATTATGCGTTTTTCTTTATTTAGTAATTTATGTGCTGTCCAGTATTTTATTTTATTTGTGATTGGATTTTCTTTTATGTCAATTACCTTTTGAATATTTGTATATAAAGAACTAATCCACTTGTTATTGGTTGGTGGGAACTGATCTGTAGGGGTGATGTCTTCTTTGAGTGATATGGTTGGGTTGTATTTTTATTTTGGACTATTTCCATAATCTAATATGTGTGTTGAATGTCTTTAGAAAAGTTTAATTTTAGTTAAATATTCCAAATGCATTCAACTGTTACTAATATCACAGCAAACAGGTTAGTATATGCTCAATGTTTCGAGAGGTATTTTTCTCCCCTCTTCTTCAGGTGTTGCTGGCCTGACCAGTGAGAGTACTAGCATGGGATTCGAACCTGGGTTCTTAGATTCTTGATAATTGAACTTTAAGGTAATGCTCTAACTGGCAGGATGGCTCAGTTGGTTAGAGTGTTACCTTAAAGTTCAGTTATCAAGAATCTAAGGACCCAGGTTCGAATCCCATGCTAGTACTGTCACTGGTCAGGCCAGCAACACCTGAAGAAGAGGGGAGAAAAATACCTCTCGAAACATTGTGCATATACTAACCTGTTTGCTGTGATATTACTAACAGTTGGTGCATATACTAATCTATTTGCTGTGATATTACTAACAGTTGAATGCATTTGGAATATTTAACTAAAATTAAACTTTTCTAAAGACATTCAACACACACATTAGATGATGGAAATAGTCCAAAATAAAAATACAGCTAGAACACCATCATCACAAACCTTCAGAAAAACAATATGGTTGGGTATTTGTTTATTGTATTAAATAGTGAGTTATAATTATTTTGTATAATTAATGTTTTAATAGAATGGAACAAAAGGCCGTTGGGTCTTCTTGGTGTTTGTAATGTTCAGAGACTGATAGTGGCAACCTTTCATCTCCAAAACAGTTTAGTATGAAAGGCATTTACTTTTTGAGTGAATTTTCTGGATGGGCATATCCCAGCCAGAAAATAGCTGATTTTCTGGAACACCAGCGAGTTGAGTAGTGTGACCTTCCTTACCTTGTAATGATATGTATAACCCGGTAAGTGAAGTGATTGTCCATTGTACTGAGTTTAGTAGTGATACTTCAACTTGGTGCCTCATCAATCCATTTGATTTGTAAAAGTCAAAACTTAGAAATTTCTGTGGATTTGCTATGAAATTTGATTTTATTCTCTTTCTGTTCAGCAATTTCTATGTGGCTGATTTGGTTATGTTAAATTTCAATTTGAAATTATTGGTATAATTGGATAAAATTTCTTCTAATTAAAAAAAAAAACTATTTTACCATTAAAAAATGAATATATATCTGAATAAAAGTATTGCTACAGTGGCATATTTCTCATCATAAATTACACACAAAAATGATTTAAATAATAATGAGGGGGGGGGGTTTACTCACTTGTCTTTTTGCATATATCTTTTCTACTACACAAGTGCAATTTTTTGGAATACAGACTGCTCCATCTATTAATCAAACTGTTCATTAGACATCTGTTTGGTAATTAAATCACTGCAAGTGGAAATGCTGAATTTGACTCTTCACACTAATTTTTGGAGATTGGCTTTGATTTTATTCATTATGCTATTTAATTAAATTAATGTTTCAAATTTTTAACTATCTTATAAATTTGAACTCTAGCATTTGTATAAGTCTGACAATTCAGAAATTTATTTTAATTATGCCAGTTGTTATATTTGCATAATTATTATGGTTGCACTGATACGCAAAATAACCAATTACCCATTAATTGACCTTGCATTATTGGAGATACCGATTAATCGGCTGATTATTAATTACAGTTAAATGCCTGGTGGCAATTTTTTGGTGGTTACTTTTGCACCAATAACACAGCATTATTACATTGTGGGAGCCTAAAAAAACTAAACAGTCTTTAGACAAGTTCTTGGTGCATTGAGAATCGAATGCAAAAGTTTTTATGTACAAATATATTTATACATAATAAAAGTATTTATAAAATTAAGGCTATCTTAATTTATTTTTTTCCATTTTTCTATGTATAAACAAATAAAACAAATAAATATTTATTCTGAGCACCAGAATAAGTTAATCCTATATACCTTTAATTCAATGGAGAAAATTGATTCGAGATGTGAGCTGTTGCTAAGAATGAATTAAGTTCGTAAACTTATAAGTATCATTGTATTTAAGGTTGCCAGATTTTTTCCCAGGATGCAAAAAAAAATCATAACACTTCATACATTTTTATAATAATTCTGTATCTATGAGGGTGCAGGACAAAATCATCAAAAATCAAGACTTGTCCTGCTAAATCAGGATGTCTGGCAACCCTAATTATATTATTAAATGTGTATTTAATAATCTTTATATGTATCTAAGCCTAAAACATCCTTACCTATGAGGTCTATACAGATGAATTATCAAAAGATTGTGCTGTTGTCATACTCATTTATTTTATTGTGATAATAATTAGTTGGAAGATCTATTAGTTGCAGTTTTTAATTTTCTTTGAAAAGCATATTATCAAGAATCTATAATTCTTTATTGTTTCAAAAGAAGCAAAATATACTTATGATATAATCTCTTTTCCACCAATAGTAATACAACAATAGTTAAATAATATATATGAAATTCTATAACAATAAAATTCCCTTTTTAATATCAAGTTATTTTCAGATTCATTTATTATTTTTTAAAACTTTTTCCAAATTCCAACCTGTCATGGCTTCCAGTATTGTATGGAAAAATTTCAAGCTAAACAAAAACAAGAGGTTTTCAAAGTACAGTTTATGTAATGCTTCAATATCAAGTGGTGGAAAAAATGCTAAAACTTTTACAATCACAAATATGATAAATCATCTCAAAAAGTATCATCATGAAGACTTTTTAAAAGAAACTGGAAAGATGAAAAGAGAAACCAAAGAAAATGAAAGTTCATCAATAACAATATTAGAAAAGAAAAATTGTGTGATATAAATGATCAATGATCCAAAGAAGTTCGTAATTTGATTGGAGAAATGATAGCTGTAGATACACAACCATACTCTGTTATGTCTGATTTAGGATTTCAAAGATAATTAAAAAAAAATGCTCTTATTCCCAGCAGAAAATATTTTTCTGATAATATCCTTGATATATTTCAAAAAGTTCAGCCAGAAATTCAGAAATCTATTGATAATGCAAAATATATTTCTTTAACCATTGATATTTGGACAGCAACTAGAAACAGTTTTCATTTTTTTAAGTGTAAAGGGCACTGGTTGAATGATCAGTTTTAGCAAGAAAGAGCTGTTTTGAGAATTGCTCCCTTTGAAGGTTCCCATACACCTATATGAATAAGTGAACAGATAAATAATGTTCTTGAACAGTATGACTTGACAAATGATAAGTTATTCTTAGCACTGAGAGATTCTGGAACAAATATGGTAGCTGGAATTAGGAATTGCAACTTAGAAGCATTATCATGCTTCATACATACACTGCTGTCAATTGCTTAATGAATGCATATTTTTTTAACAAGCTGTGAAAACTATAATCACAGCTAATAGAAATATTGTCACATCTTTTAATCATTCTGCTTTAGCTTTAAGCAAATTGGAAGATTTCAAGACAAGTTAGGTTTACAGAAACACAAATTGATGCAATATGTTCCTACTTGCTGGAATTCTGCATACTACATGTGGAATGAAAATTGGAACAGCAAAAAGCCCTTGTCATATACACTATAGGCAATAAAATTCCTATGTTGAGATCTTATCAGTGGTTTCTCATTGATGAAATTGCTCTATTTTTAAAACCATTTCAAGAAATTACTCTGGAAGCCAGCAAATGAGAAACCACATCATCTTTAATAATTCCCGTAATAGAGACTCTGAATTTATTATTGTCAAAAATAAAGAACAATTAGTCCCTGTAATGGAATTTATACCATAGTAGAAGAACTGCAAGTTTTAATGAAGAAAAGATTTTTAGCATATATAGAAAACAAGTCTATATGCGTATCATCTTTATTAGATCCAAGATTCGAACTAAAATTTCAAAAAGAGGATATGGTAAAAGAAATAAAAAGATATAGATATTTGATAGCTTAGAAGATGATGATAATTCAAATCTCAAGAAGAATTAAATTTTGAAGCTTTTACTTCTGAGGATGATAAAGCCAGAGGAGAATCTATGTTTTTTAAATTTATTTGATGAATTAGCTTCTGGTAAATGAAAGAATGAAGAAAAGCATGTTTCCCAAATGAAAGAAAAAAAAGAAATGAACGAAGAAACATTTTGATCAAGAATTAGAAAACTATTTAAATTTACCCCCTATATCAAGACAGTGGTCCATTTTTGTGATGACTTTTTCCTAATTTGAGCAAACTAGCTATGAAATATCTGCTTCAACATTTTGAAAGTGAAAGAATATTCAACACTGGAAGTAACATTTAAGAACCGACAAGGAATAGGCTATGCTTTGAAATTGAGGAAATTCTCACGTTTTTGCATTACAATTTAAGGGTTTTAAATTTTGAATATTAAAATTTTAATTCTTTAATATGTTAAATTAAATTTTTAATTTTTTAATATGTTAAAATAAAGGAAAATTTTAATGGGTCAAAAAAGAATTAACTCTTCAAAATGATAAACTAAAAGAAATAATTTTTTAATACGTTAAAATATGTAAAAGGAATAATTTGAATTAAAATTTTTTTTTGTTAATTTTCATTTTTTCAGGTAAGGAATAAATATATAACAGAAAATTTTTATTATTAATCCTACACCCAACAACAATATTAAAAATACAAAAATTGTTGATTGTCAAAGCCTATTAATTAGTGCAACCCTAATAATTATCTCATAAGCAGAGTGCTGCTGTCAAATGCAAAAAAGGATATAGTACTAACTTTATTTTTGATAAGTACTATCCTTTTTTCAAAAGATCAAAAATCTCTTCTATCTTTTTCCAAGAGGTCAAAAATATTCCCTCCTGTAACTGATATTTCTTAAATATAAAGTTGTTAAACTAGTTTTAAGTTTATATGATTAACTAGACAAGCATGGTTGGATTAAAAACATTTAGATATTTAAAAATTCAAACCATAAACTTGAATAATGTAAATAGGAATAGAAGTTATTTTTTAATGCTTATGGTGCAAAACTATTTTCCCATTTAATAAACACCAATAGCCAAAATTCAGTCCAAAGATCATTTTGTTATAATCACTTTATATAAATTGTGGACTTTTTACTTAAGGCCAATCTCAGGGCCCTCCCTACTTCAGGATTCCTTTATCACAAGTGGGGACACAGAATTAATCCCACATGCCCGCTATGTAAAAAAGACAGAAGAGACGATTACACATATCTTTGAACACTATGAAATATGGAATAATCTGTGCTTTCAAACCCTGCAAAAGACCGAGACAAAGACCGGGCCAGTGTTGATATTGTCAAGGCAATCAACAACAAAGTATTGGTTGGTTCAGTCAGATTGGCAACATATGTTAATTTTGCCATCTGGTCGGTAAGAAATTAACTCATATTTGAAAAAGGCTTTGATTACATGATTGATGGACTATTCTTTAAGCTGTTAAGTAAAGCCAAGGACAAATGATAGGAAAACCTGCCAGCCATGGGTGGCAGAACAGACTTAGAACCAGCTGAGACTGGGAAAAGATTTTGTTCTTTCTACATCATAAAGTAAAATGGAATTAATGAAAATTATAGTAAAGTTCGAAATAATCAAAAAACAATGTTTACCCAATTACAATGTGAATACGGATCAGCCAACATGCAAAGAATTGAAATATTAAATCTAAATGAAAGCCTGACGGATTAAAGCTATCGCATATCTTGATTCGTGGTTATCATCATAGCTCCTTTCTAAGTTGGTTCCAGACTGAACTTGTGGACATATAATCAGCGGGTTAAATAAAACATTGACATGGTCTGCTCCTAATGGACCTCGATTGACTTTTGGCAAGAATAATATGTAACTTAGAATTTTTAATCATTTAATATGGATTACATGGTGTTATGTAATGTAGGAATGTCAACTATTTAATATGTATTGAATTGTATGCTCTATAGTCTAGAGGGGCAGGTAGATAAAATGTAATCACTGCGCATCTCTACTCACAAGAATTGTTATAAACCAATCAACATTGGTTTAATTTTGCACTTGTAAATTTAAAATATATTGAATTGTATTCTCTATAGTCTGGATGGGCAAATAGACAAAATGAAGTTACTGCATATCTCGACTCACAAGAATTGTTGTTAACCAATCAACGTTGTTTCAATTTGGTACTTGTAAACTTATACCTCTCGGTGCTTGTCTCTGAGGTATGTATAAGGTTGCTTTTGAAACATAAATCAATTTATGTTTAGATAATTCAAGAAAGAATGATATAAGATCAAATGCTAAGGCTGTCATTTGCAATTTGAATGTAGGATAAGTAGACATTTTAATGATTGGCTAAAAATTTTATTTTAGATAATTAAACGTTGAACTCTTTTTATTATTAAGTTGAATTGTTAAATGTTTGTTTAGAAATATTCAAACTTTATTTCTACATTTTTAAATATATTCATCTGATAGTAATATCACACAGATTAGTATGGAACATAACTTACCAAGGAATTTTATTTTCCTTTATTTTTAGCTAGCCTGATCAGTAATAGCTAATACAGAAATTTATCCAGTGACTTCTTATATTCAGAATATTATTTGCCATACTAACCTATATGTTATTATTAATAGTTTTATATATATGTAGAAAAATGTAAATAAAGTTTTAATTCTTTTTTTTCTCAGTGATGAAAGTTTATTCATCATAAGAATAAGAATTTGAATCAAGTGCTTATTAGATATTTTAACTTTATCACTAATCAATAATCTTGATGGTGATATTATTATCTGATGTTTATAATATTAACAATTGAAGTACCTTATCTATTGTTTCTATAAATAAAAATTATAGTCAAGTGTTGTTAGCCGAGAGGTCATCACAGCCGCCTTGCAAGCAAGTAATTGGTTGCAGACGCTTGTGGGTTCGCCTCATGGACGATGCTATGACATATGTAAAAAAATAAAAATAAAAATTATAAAAACCCAAATTTTACCGTTTTATATTTTTAAAATGCCTGCTGAACTTAACTAATGGTAGAATTATTCAGTAATGTAATATATGTACTGTATTTTTTATTTTGGACTTGCTATTTAATGTCGCTCTTAGATTACTTGTAAGTAAGGTTGAATAGGCTTGAATTGGGCAGAGAAAATTATTCAACATATAGACTAGACATAGATAAATTAGGTTTATGTAGAATTTTTATTGTATAATATTTGGCCAAAGTAAATTTTTAAAATTTCAAATATCACTTGTAATTTGGGATTGTGCTATGATGAACTTTTACCATTATGTTTTTTCAAAGTTCTTCTTTATTAAATATTTATATTGATGATAATTGTGTGTTTACAAATACTTATTCTTGTTATAATTACTGCCTTCTAGGTTGCCTTGACATTAGGTTGAGATTGTTGATTGTTAGTGATATTGGATTTGTCTAAGGGTGACTGATTTTAATGATTATATATAAATAGCCTAAATCAGTCACATCTCTGATTCAGGAGTTTTCAATTACAACACTAATTCGAACTCAAAAACTTCATGAATGAAGTATCAATAAATGAATAAACAGTGCTTCTATATGAAATCAATAGCTATCAAACTGAAGTAAAATTTTCAGGCATTCATCTCATTTGTTTTGCATCAATCATGCAGTAAAATGCTATGAATTTGTTTCTAAAAGGTACCACATACTGCTTTCTCTATATTTTATCTTAATTAAAAGCAGTTTATTATAACTGAATATAGTTTATAAGTCATGACTAAAAGTGTTAATACCTGATTTATTCTTAGCGTCATGTTTTATGCAATCATTATTCAAATTAAAACCTTTGCCAATGTTTTATGCATACAGAAGTATAAGTAATATTTTTATTGAATTTTATATATTTTTATTTTCCCCCATGAAAACCCAGATATTCAGCTGATTTTATCAAGATTTTTGTGCAATGATTAATTAATATTTTATTGCCTACATCTGAATTGTATAAGTTAAATGATTTATTTATATATACGTTGTCTGGATTGAGTGAAAATTATTCTTTTTGCAAATAAATGAAATCAGATTTCTGGTAAAATAAATGTGGGATCGTATATTAGATACGTTTGCGTTGTGTAATAAACTGTCACAAAAATAAAATTTATTTCCCCTTTCCCCCCACTCCATTCTTGTGTAGAATTATGATTTGGGTAAACCATTCGAACATGGGAGCTGCGCAATGTAACCCACTCTTATTGATTGCATCAGGCCAGGCACATCAAGCATTAAATTACAGAGGGTAGTTCCTGCTTGCACACAATCCATTATTGATTAAGAGTAGAAATCAGATTAATAAGGTCTTAAATTAGTGTACTGTATTAAATAAGTCTATATTAGCTTTGTTTTTATTTCCTTTGAAATGAGCTCCATAATTATTATTTTGCATGAAAACCATCTAGGAGTTGTGTGAACTGCTAGAGTTTCAATAACTCTCATGTCACTTCCATAACCAGATGGAAATTTGATAATGAAATATTAGTTTTTGCTATTGATAGTGAAATTTTCATTTATTAGTTGTTTGAAAAGGAATTCAATTTTTAAAAGCTAATCATACACACGCACACATATTTTTATAAGTATATATGTTTGTGTGCATACGTGTTGCATATATATGTGTCTACTTATTGACAAACAATTATATTAAAAATTTTTTTTTCTCTCTCTCAAAATCAACGTATATTAATTTACTCAAACACAACACTCAAATATATATATTGGGTATTGTTTCGTCAAACTTGAGATAATACAGTTAAACGCGCGATCTCTTTCTTTATTGCACCCTTCATCTTAATGGTGAAATTTATATCAAGTTTCACCATTATTCAATTAATAATTCTAAATTACATGGAAGGCATATCTAAATTACTTTACTCATATGGATATATAATGGTTTCGCCAAACCTGGGATGCTATAGCTAAATGCAATTTTTTTGTTTGTAGCACCTTTCATCTTAATAGTGAAATTTATATCAAGTTTTGAGTTAATAATCCTCAATTGCAAGGGGTGGGGGGTGTAATATCTCTATTTTGCATGTTTATTGTTACTTCTATTTTACTTGCTTTTTAAAATTTGTTTAGTTTTTTTTTAAAAAATAATATTTTATTATAAAATAATTATTATGGTTTATTGTTAGGAGTTTTCAGTAAGAAATTCAAACATCATATGTGATAAAATTGGACTCCAATTTATGGATCTTGACCTACAGAATCTGTCATTTTATGATTTTCTGGATATTTAATTCATAAAATTTAATACACTGTTTTGTTGTTGATATTTTGCAATCATAGAACTAGTTGATTCACTTAATTTCTAATTATTTTATTTTTCATATACTATATTTAAAAAGTAGAGTTTATTGAATCATGTTTTTTAATTCTTTGCATGATAGTTCCTGATTTGTTTCATTAGCATTGTAGTTGCATACTTTCTACACTAATTGATAATCTTTGTATGATTTTTAAGGTTTTAAATTGTTTAGCAGTTGATTATTTTCATTTTGACTATTGTGTCTAGAGCTCAGCAGTGATCAGGCAAAAAGAGAAATAGTTCTGAAAAATATACATGCATGTACACACACTAATTTTGACAATTGTTTTATATGGTTTTCATTGATGTTGATAATTTTTTTATATACTTAGTTTCTTTTTTTTTTAATGTTTGTCCATCTAGTATTCTGACAGATTTCTTAAATATACTGAAATAGTAGATTTAAGCTTTCAACTTTCACTTTAATATTAAATCATTATTATTTATCAGAATATAATAAATTTGATCTAATTTGATAGATATTTTTCTGTAGAAATTAAATACATTTTAAAAAATCACATTTGATTTTTGTAATTTTAAAAATTAAGTTTTAATCAAAACAAAATGCTGTCACATCATCAAATTTCAGGTGGAACCAATTCAATTTTCAAAATGAATGAAATCTTATTTGTTTGATGTTTGTTTTAAAAATCTGAACAAATTATTTTTAATATCTACTAAATCTATCAATTTATACTTTAAAAGTTTAAATTTTTTTGTACTTTTTACAATATCACTAAATATTATAACAGTGTGCTTAGTGACATCATTTCTAGACAGTTGTATTTTCCATGATCGTAATCTCTATGGTAATAATATTCAAAAGAATATATTCTTTTATATTTAAAAGTAAAACATTCTCTGTAAAAAATAAATATGTAATAATATATATTTTTGATTTCTAATAATTATTACACAATTACGATACAAAAATAATCATAAACTTTTCAAAAAATCAAGTTTTTAGACCATCATAATATTTTCTCAAAGTAATCTCACAAATTTTGAGATCACTGAATATACAATGACTAGTCATCATTGTGTGGTTTATTAGAAAATAAATATAGGTTAATTTTAAAGCTGAAAAAAAAAATGTTTAGCAGCATTTCTTAGCAGAGGGCAAAAAATGCAAATTTAATTTCCAGATATTTCAGATATGGCTTCGATGCCTGAAAAAAAGCATCTGTCAAATTATTAAACATTTGTTATTGTTTTTAATAAGTATGTGATGTTTGCATATAGCTTTTTAAAAATATACTTAATTTTTAGGAGTGAATTAGCCTATTGAAAATTCACATGATGTCAGGCATGAAATGTTTTATAGTAATAATATTATTAACTGGTTTTTTTTTTTAAGTGTAAAATTTATTTTTTTAATATATATGTATTTGATATTTGTGTGTATTTCTTTAATAAGTTTTTTTTTTAAGACTGAAGGTAATGAAATCATTTGTCTCGATAATATTATTACTGTTTTTTTATTTATTTACAAAGTTGATTTTTTAAATTTTCTAATATTAGTTTTGTTGTTTGGATGTAAGTATTCAAATAAACTTTAACTAAAATATAGATTTGATTTTAAAAAAAAAACTTTTAGTTGTTGTTCTTAAAAATACAGTTGAGGTTTCATATTTGGAAAAATATTGAGCAAGAAAAAGAATTAAAAATGTGGACATAAAAAGAATATCTTGATATATATATATATAAAGAGAATGATGCAAATTTTAAGAAATTTTTGAGATATTGTAATGTCTGTAAAATTTTTACCAAAGATATATATGAAAAAATCAGTCTGATTATACAATTTTAAAAATGTTTCTATTGAAATTTTTTTAGATTAGTTGAATGTAAGACATATTGAACTTTGGTCATTCTCTTTCTCCTATTTCAGTATATTTTTTATAATTTTGTTCCTCAATTGTTAGTGCAAACAATATTCACATTCTTTTTAAAAATATCTTCAAATATTTTTTTTCTTTCTTTAAATTGTTGTCAATAATCATTTCTTTTTTGTTTTATATGTCTTAAATGTTTTCAAAGATATTTTCCCCCAATCTTTTAAACTTCCATGTTGTACCACTAAGATCTAGGTGCAGTGCTACAGATCCAAGGCTCCTCACTGATGAAGGCCACAAGCCAGAAACTAGTCTGGAGATATTGGATGAGTAGGCCCTAGATAGAGATTTTATGCACAAGCCTTGGAATTTATTGATTACTCTGGTTGGCACAGGGTGGCACTACTGTATGGAGAGTTTTTGCCTTGTTTTTCCATGTAATGATTATTTTGAAGTTTTTACATTTTGTCATAACTGCACATTTTCTCTTGATGAAATTTACCTGTTTCATTTGTAATGAATTGGCAAGTTTTTAGAAACAACTCCAATTTTAATGTTTTATGTAGGAATGCTTTGCAACCTTGCATCAGGATCTTTTATGTGGTAGTTTTTAGTCATAATTTTAAAATGTATCATATCTTATTTATTTGGCCTAATTTTATTTATTTTTGTCCATATAAATGATTTTTATTTTATTTTTTAAAATGTCCAAAATATTCTCAAACTTATCAGACCTCTTCTATTTTTACCGGTTGTAGAAGCTGTCCTGAGATGATTTTTTTTCTCTCTTTTTTGCTAGTTTGAGACAGAATTTAAACATAAATTTGCTACTGTTGAAGATACAATGTTTTTATATTATATAAACAAAAGAAATTTTTGAGTGCTACTACAAACATTCTTATTTAAGAAAATTTTTGCCAATGGTTAAACAAATTAGGAAGATGCAACAGCAACCTCTTTACAAATCACAATTTTCCCTTGAAACACATTATGTAGACTCCTTGGCACAGAAAATTTAGAAAGTTCTTAACTTTGCAAAAATAACATGGAAAACATATGATTATTCTGCTTATATATAAATTTGTCTTTTTACAATTCAACTCATGCAATATCATTACAGTATAATTTGGTTACTATCAGTTGTTATTTATGCCAAGATGGAGAACCTAAAACACATGCAACAAATATGGCACATCAGACATAAATTATATACTACAAAAAAGTAAACATAGATCTTATAAATTAATTCTGTAATAAAAAGACAGGTTTTGTTAGTACTAAGAAAATATATAACATTCAAATTCAGGCAATCTGTGTTAAAAAGTATGGATTTTTGTATCATGTGTATTCTGTAAGTACATGTTTGATACTTGTCTATTTGTATGATCTTCAGAGACCTAGTCCAAAGTCAGTTTATTATAGTTTTTAATTTTTACTTTGTTATTAAATGTTCTTATATTAAGAAGATGCACTTTGTTTGAACTTTACAAAAGTTCTTTTCACTCTCAAACCTTATGAAGGATAAAGTAAAGTCATGTCTGTGATCCAAATTTAAAAATTATCAATTCAAATAGTAAAAGTCTGCTTAAAGTAAAATAAACTCAGAAATCTCATTAGTATAAACAATGTATAAACTTTAGTTTTCCATATTGCATTATGAAAAAAAGGTTAAATATTTATTCATCTATATTACCATATTTTATCCAAAAATTAAATAATAATGCTAAAGTTGTATGATACATTTGAATTCATGCATGAAAAAAATTGGAACATGGATTGTAAAATGTTGATTTATCCCTAATTTATGCAAACAGCTGTCCTGTCCTGTTTTAAGTAAGTGGTTGTGAAGAGTAAACCACAGAAGTTCACAGAATAATCTGGTTGTATTCCAATAATAATTTATTATTTGAGAGTTCATAAGAAATTTGAGTATCAGAAGTAATGGGCCTGGGCATAATCATGAACTTCAGGCTCTAGACTGGCATTATATCATTGCAATAAACCATGCGGTCTCACCCGTGGTATTCATTAGAAATTATAAGATTGGACTATAATAAATCCATTCTCATGCTTACTCAAATGCTTTCAAAATCCATTGTTTTTATCTTAATCTAGAACCATGTACTGTAAGCTTGACTAATCAGTGGATATTAGGTGGTAATGAGGTATAAAAATCCCATCTCCAAACCAATTTCTGGCTTTGTCTTTCATTCAATGAGTATTAGAGTCCAAAGCTGGATCTATCATTAATGCACTGAATCCTAATACATCCATCTCACCTTCAAATCCTAGTCTTTACAGACAAAGGAAATATAAACCAGTCTTCAGATGAAAATTTTATAGCATTATACCATTTATTGTTCATTGATAATTTATAGTTATAATAAATGGCTCTCAAATAAGGTGTAATTGTTTTCGATTCATCGTGGTTTAGGGTAAGTAGTCCCCCTAATGCCATGACATTTGATTCCAAGCCACCACGTGGATAATTGTGAACTATATTATATGTATTTTAGCACATTCAAATATACATATTGGTTAAGATCTTAGATGGCCGCACATATGTATATACATTATTGACTGGAAATCATGCATATTGAGGACTTGTGTAGTAAAAATTTGGAAAACGCATTGTTCGTAAATACAATTCGTATAGATATCCGAGAATAATTGAAAATAATTAGCACATTATAGCAAAAAGTTAAAATTTAATCGTCAACTGATTGATATTAATAATGTTTTTATTTATGAAATTTAAGCTTCAACCTTGATTTACATACATATGTTCGTGCGCCAACACTTGTTTTGTTACAATATATATGTAGTTCATTGAACTAACCACCCTCCCCCTTTTATATTTATATTTATCTGATAAATGGACTTTAATAAATATTTCCAGGAATTTTTATCAAAATTTGAAAAAAATTATTAAACTTCTCATAATTCAGAAATCTAACTGTAAGTTTTTCTTGTTCTTTTTTATTATTATGTGTGTATATATATTTATCGTGTTTGCAATATTTTTAAAAACTATATAGACTTATCGGTGTAAGACATGCTCACTTCTGCGCTTTAATATTTCCGTTATTAAGATCAGTAAAACTTTTACTTTCGCAATGTAAACAATCCGTGTCTGAATGTTATTCTTTCCACTTACAGATATTATTTGTTTACTAGTTGTTGAAAGATTTGTAAAATCAAATAATAACGACTGCATAAGCTTTTTGCTATTAAATAATTGATCCCTGTCTAACATCTCTGCTTGTCACCAACACCTGACTCGAGTTGAAATTAATGAATAAATTTGCTATTGTTGGTTTATCTCACCTGGCCTTGTGTAATGATTTGCTGATTTAGTATTTAGCTTTTTCAGCTAAATTGAGTGATTTATGTAATAGACGCTCTTAAATCGATCGAGTTCTCAATTGAAAGTTTGAAATAATATCTGTTTATAAAAACGATTTCCCTCTTTCATTCTTTTATGCATTTTTAAACCATAATTTGATATAATCATCTCCCCTCCTTTTTTTATTATTTAATTTAATATATATTAAAAAAAGAAAAGTTTAAAAAGATAGTTTATGTACACTGGTTGATAATAAGTTAAGGAATTAACAAGTATATAGAAGAATGTAAATAAGAATCTAGTTATTCTTAGCTAGAAGGTAAAACAAGGATGGAAATCCACTCAAACCTCTCACTCCAGACAATTTATTGTTTACCCTAGGAAGGGGAGAGCCCTTTGTCCTGGAGTTGGCTATTTATTAAAAATACTTTTTTTTCTTAACCTAGAAGTATATTATAATAATCAGCATTCTTGTTTGCCATGTCTTGACTTTAGATTTGAATCGTGGATAAATTTGGGATTTTTCTTACTGATTGTTTATATTGGCTAATAAATAGTCATTTACCTATTCTTAGCAGAGATAAAAAGAAAAACTAAGCTTTCCTAATCTTGACTGCAGAAAAATATAGGAGTGGCCTTTGCCTGATAGTGAGCTATTTAGAAACTGTTTTATTACATTCATCTAAAAAGACATGATACATAAGTAGGAGAAGCACATAGGAAGAAAAAAAACTATTACAATCAAGTAATGAACATATTTATTAGTATTTTTGAGTTATTTGATAATGGGATATTGTTACTACTGATGAATGTAGTAATAAAATAAATAATTGCCAAGTGATTATGATTTCCAGGTGATTCTCTCTTTCAGCTTTATTGCTCAAGAGTTCATAGTTTGTGTGCCAGGACACCACATTCTGGGCTTGGACACCACACCACTGCACTAAACCGCAGAAGGAAAATGATTTTATTGCTTTACCAGAAATGCCAAAACCATATATCAGTTCAGCTTTAGTCTATTCGATTGACAACTTTAACACAATTTTTCCATTCTATCGGTGTAAATTAGGGTGATTCCATCCATGTTTTGGAGATAAGGCACAATCATAAAACTGAAATGACATCACATAATCACCATTCTTTATGCTTCCACAAGCTTTTCATGCAGAGGCAAAACTCACCATACAGTAGCACCACTCAATACAATCCAGAAACTAGTCTGAGGATATTGGATAACTAGACACTAGATAGGGATTTTATACACAAACCTTCCTGCATCCATTGATTACCCTGACTTTCACTGAGTGGTGCTACTATATGGAGAGTTTTGCCTCTGTGTTAAACAAGAAAGTTTTACTTTTAATCAGGGCAATGATTTCTTTCACGTAGCATTGTAGAAATGGTTGAACGAATGTGAGCTTGTTGATAAGCTTTTGGAAATTGAATTTTCCTTTTTGGAACAGTTTCTGGAAGGTATTGGTATATTGAATTTATATGAAATTATTATGGAAAAGTGACAAATTTTGTGGTGGCTGCAAAAATATTGGCAAAACAAACAATCAAGATAGAAAAGAAGTCAATATATGTAAAGGAATGGAATGTTTATCAGGAACAGTTTATGTGTGTGAAAAGCATGAACTTCAGAAGCAATGTTTTAAGAGATGGAAGTTTTCTGCATGATTTAGAAAAAGAAAATGGAAGTAACAAAAATACAGTATCTGGAGTTTTTCATTTTAATTTTAGACTGTTTTATATATGTTATATGAATATTTTGCTGAATTCTTTGATTTGAGAACAAATTGGCCATTATTTACTACACTTCTCCTGAAGATAATTTTATTAATGACCTGCCTATGGAAGATTATAACTGGAAGAAGAATTAGATATCACAAACTATAGTAAGCAAATTTGTATGTCTATCTTATTAAATAAAATTGCAACCATGAACACTTTAAAAAGAATGCTTATGGTTTATTAATCTAGTTCCTGTTAGCATAGAAATCAAATGGTAAGATGTTACATTTTCTAAAACATAAGCAATAATTTAAGCATAAGAAGTTGGGTTTATGTGTGTGAGTCTGGAAGGGCAGGTGAATTTTGTGTCACTGCACATCTGGAACCATAAAAACCAGCTTGCCTATCCATATGTTTTTACTTCAATGTTTAAAAATCATATGCACGGAATCAATTGTATGTGTGCAGATGCACTTGACACGCACCGAACTCCCTAAATTTGTTTGTAACAATTCTTGTTGATTGCATTGTAATATCCAAACTTATGCCTCTTGAATTGTCTCGAGGCACAAATAAAGGCATTTAAAAGTAAGCAATACTCTAATATGATATGCTGCAAATTAACTGAAAACAGATTTGTTAATTCTAACAAGGAAAAAGAAAACACTTTGTATAGTTATATTTTTTTATATTATTTTTTACATTTTATGTATGTAGATTCTACAAATTAATATAGCATTGTGCCTCACAATCAATATATTATTTAGTATGGACACATGCAAACACAATATTCAAATGCATTTACTAATAATATTTCTGTAGTGTAACATTCATTGTACCACTCTTATCTCTAGTCTAATGAATGACTAATAAAAATTAGTAATATGCTTTTACCAATGTGCAATCTTAACTTTTACAGTTTTTATACAGCGTGCTAAATCCTGGCTTTAAATAAAACAAACACATTATTTTAATTACTAGCTATTAGACTTCTGAGGAGGGGTGCCTTAGTATTTTCTTGGTTATTAAATTAGAATTTTTAAACTGTGCTTACTGCTACATGGCGGTAAGCATTCCATATGTTTGCTGATCATGTGAACAATTGCAGAATAATAGATGTTGCAAGATTGTATTGCTACAAAAGATGAGAACAGATAGATAACTGGATTCCAAGAAATTTTAAGTGACCATATTTAAAATAGATGCAATAAGTTATGTAATTGTGGGTAGAACATCTTAAAATATCATGTACAATTTTATTATGTCAATAAATATATGTCCTTCCTTTTGTAAATGATTCTTATGGTTTGTGAATAAAATTTCCTTTTGAAAGATATATATTTTTAAAATAAATATCATGTAAACAAAAAAATGGATCAGTATATTCTATATGTGGATGTATTTGGATTTCATAGATTGGGTCCCCCCCCCTTTTTTTTTTTTGGAGTTAGAATGGCCTTACTCGTTTATAACTGGCTTTTTATTATTATTAGAATATGCTAGGAGACAAATATCAGGAATCTGTTTATTGGTTTGTATTGCTTAGTTATTTACAAAAAGGAATTTATTGAAATTTAGTATGATAAATATAATAATTTATATATTGGCCTAGCTGACAAGATCTAGCTAATTAAAATGCATCTTTCCTCCAGAGTCTGAGATATTAATTACATATATAAATATCTATTTATCTTATTTATCACATAGAAGGTCAAGCAATGGTGAAGTACTTTCAAGTATCAGTCCAAGTGGGTCAGCTCCATTTAATTGTCTACTCCACTATTGGTTGCTTTTTTTCCCGTCCACTTTTTTTTAAAGTAGAAAATTAATTATCAGGACCCATTAACTCTCCAACCAAGTCATTTATTTCAATATTATGATTAGTTTGTATGCTTTTCACAAGTGTTTCAAGCCGACTAGATAAAATTTTACTTAATTAAACTCTTTGCTGCTGAAACAAATATTATATAATGTATATGTTAAAAGAAGTGTAAATAAAATTAAAAAAAAACATTATATTTATTATTATTTAAATACAGCTTCTTCCACCCCAAATTTCATTTACTTGGAAATGGTTGGTTCAGATATCTGCGGAATCTGTTCTCAGAAGAAAATTGCGAAATATACATACGAACACTTACACAAATAGGCTTTCTCACACAGGTGTATATGTAAAGATATAAACGTGTCATCACAAAATTTAGTCTTTTTTAAAATATTGTTTTGAAATTTCTTTCCTTCCCCGATGGTTTACAGCCATTGGTCAACCGGAAGTGTTTGACAGTGATGGCTGGTTGTTAGTTTTCGTCTAACCTTAAGATAAATTTTTAAAGCACAATCTGGAGAAGTCTTCCTCCATGTTTTCCAGAATCTAATACTATAACTACAATCCTAAGATTCCCTAAATAATTAATATTTTTATTCTTAGGTTCACCTTTTCCCCCAACATACCCAATATGTATTTCTCTCTCACTATACCAAGGTCATTCTGGAATATTATTTTTGAACAGACTCTGAATGATTGAAAGTGAGAGAATTGTTAGCTTAGCCTCTAGCTATTTTTTTTCTTTTAAAGCTTTCCTTTTTTTTTTTAAATAATAAAAATGACTTCAGAAATCTCCTGTGGAGAAATTTAACAGTGAAACTTAATATTTGGGTTTTTTTTTTTTTTTGATAGACAGTATATTAAGGGTTGCTGGCGTATTTACTTTTTCAAATTTGCAAGTCAATATTTCTTTACTTCGAAAGATATCTTTTTCTGCGATGCTTTACATGTTTGGCGGATTGGTAGTGGCAGACTCTTGAACTGAAGGTCCACTGATCACCGCTCAGTTCTGTCACTTCCGGTGCTCAATTTTTTTTATTACGAATCTAATCTCCTGCAATAAATCGTTCATTAGATTTCATTTGATACGTTATTCATTTAGTTTTTAAAAAAGTCTGTGTTTTCTATTTATTGATAAAGGAGATATAAAGATCTGTGGTCTCCTGCACTTTTTGATCCATGGATCGCGGCCCAGTTCTGTTATTTCCAGTACTCAAACTTTTTATGAATCATTGAGCAATAAAACTATTAGATCATTCTGTAGTAAGAGGTGATTAATATATATGTTGAAAGGAAGTATCTGTCATAGGGAAATTACCTACATGCTTTATTTGAACCTTATGTATATTACAAGAATATTTGAGCTTGATGTTTTTTCTGAACTCTTCTTTATATAATGAATAGTACATATGTTTTTGTTTTTTATTTCCATGTGCGATATTGTAATATTAAGATTCCTGTAAGAAGTTTCTCTATATCAAAATTTTTGCCATGCATTCATTTATTGTCGGCTTGCATTGGTGGTCGAGAGGTCAGCGCGACTGCCTTGCACTTGCAGGCACTTGCCTGGGTTGCGGGTTTGCGTCCCGGCCGATGCTATGACACTTTAAAAAAAAAAAAAAAGTTTAATCTATAAGCAAATATTTATATAACAATAGATGGTGAATTGAAATTTTAATTGGATCCAATAAATGTAAAATAGATATGCATGGGACCACAAATAAAGTGGAGAAGATAAACTGAGAGCTCTTCGTTCTGTAATGAATTGCTAATGGCTGAAAATGATGGGTATAATAAAAATATAAATCATTGCTGTTCAACTTTTTATATCATCCTGGGTAACATTTTATTTATGTGAGTATAATCTTGGATGATGACCGTTTGTATGTATGTATGTATATATAAATTTATTTTGTATTATTTTTGGAAATAATTTTAAATAAACTGTAATAAATGATCAGTTAGCATTCAGGAGATCAAATGATAAATGAGCATTAAAATGATAGGTAGCATTCCTGTCAAATAGCTCAACTATATTTTTTACTTCACTTTACTCAGTCATAAACTCTAGAACCTTTATTATTTGAGTCCATCTACTCAGGTATTATTAGATTAAATTATTTACTGCAACAGACTTCAGAAAAAGTTTTATTGTCTAGAACCAGAGACAGTCGCTTAATTTGAACCATTGATAATTATTTAGGTTAGAAGTTAATGAATGAAATCAAAAAGATTTCAATGTTTGTATTTAGTTCTGTACATTAAAATGTGTATAGAAATAATTATGTAACTTTTCATTTCAATAAAAATGTTATTAACAATAAATAGTGATTACATCCTGATAAAGGATAAATAAATGAATTAATTGTACAATAATATGATTATATAATGTTTTATTTGCCATCTGGCTAGATTATATATATATGAGAGCACAATTGTTATACTCTTATGTGGTTAGATATATTGCAGAGATTCTAAGAACTTGTTTAATGGTATTAGTATTTTTAATATAAACATGAATATTTTCTTTTAAAATTACCTATTCTATAATGCTGGGTAGGTGGGAGTTGATAATCAGGAAAAGGATAGAGCAGTTAAAGACTAGATGTCATCAAAGACTTTACTGGAGGCAAGGAGCTGGTTATGTTTCTTGATTTTTTTTGAGCGTTTGATAAAACAATGGTATGATTTGTGGTGGGGGTAATTCCATGAGAGTTTTGCATCTCACTATCTATATGGAATAAAGGACAAAGGTAGAAAACCTTATTATTGAAAAAGTTCCATTGTGAATGGTGTTTTCAAGTGAGAAAATCATATCAGATCTTATGTTGGAATTGATTATGATTATATCTTTCAGTGTTTTAAGTCTTGGGCACCAGTGTATAATATGGTCTATGGTTTCATCTTCACGAGCACACAGACCACATATAATTATGTAACTTTTACATTTGTGTTATATCACTTTTTTGGTAATGCTTAAGGCAGTAATTTGATATCATGTTCTTCCTGAACAAATGTATTGATACTTTGGAACCACCTTTTTTTTTTAAAGTATGGAGTTAGATTCATTGAACATTTGAATGACTGAATCTTGATTTATCAAAACAGTAGTCAGTGAAAGAAAAAGTGTGCTGAATACTATTTCTACTATATCATGAAAAAGATGTCTTTAAATTTTTCATTACTTATTCAGAAAACTGTCTGGGAACTAGAATAAAATTGTGTCACAAATGTTCCAAAAACAATTTTATAATCATAACTATGAGTTGAAGTCTTGAAAATTAAAATGTAGGAAAGATTACCAGTTATGTACATAACATTCTTTCAAAAGATTTGTTTCACCACATTGTAACACTAATTCATTTTAAAATGGCATCTTTTATTCAATTCGCATACAATTATGTTGTGGAGAATCAAACAGGCAAAAACAATCATGCTAATTTTTTGGCCTTTAAACTGTATGAAATTAAGTATAATATTTATTATGAGAAAAATATGATGGTAGGGGATAATTTAATGATTTATTGTGTTGAGAGTCAATGAAATTTAATCATTCAAAGTGATAAGTGAGCTGCAATTGATAAACCTTTAGATCCTAAATCCATCCCTCTCTGCTGCATTAAAATATGCAGAGCACATGATAATTTAAATATGAGTATTGTTAAGTATTTTTTTAAATAGCATTCTATATTTCTTTGTTTGTGTGTTTGTACAATTTGATTGTGGTGATGTGATTACTTTCTGGATGACATGCATATATTTATACAGACACACACCACTATTTCATCAACTATATCCTGCATAAATAGATGCAAGCACAACATTTTTCTAATGTCCCACCCATTATATTGTTTAACATCCTGAGCAGACTAACTTAGATGTAATAGTAGAGGATCAAAAACTAGAAGTCCCTGATTCAATTCTAACTGAGATATTAAGAAAAAATGTTAGGATCTCAGCTTGTCTTTTGAATAGAATTATTGAACTTGGTCTGTTCAATTAGTGCCTAAATGTCAAATGATATCTCTGCAGCTGACTATACAATTTAAGTTTTAATAATTTGAGTTCATGATTAGCTTTCTTCTGCTATCTTTATTTTTTGGAACGCTTTCCATTATGTTTTTTTTAAGCACTTGTTTGGTATATTTGTGACCTTTATTTATTCTGTTTAGTAATTATGTGCAAAATAATTTTACCTCATTTCTATTAGTTATAGGATTACATTTTTTTTATTTTTAAATATCCTCATTTACAATTGACTTTGGATATTCTAAGTTCTGGGTAATTATATCAGTAAGCAATAAGATATATTTTTTTTAAAATCTAGCATTCAATATCAAGACTAGCATGCATAATATTCAATTTACCAATTAAATTAAATTTATTATAAATGACTATTTTGTTTTCTTTTCTGGTTAATGTGTACGTAATATAATATAATACAAAAGAAATGTAATAAAAATTTGATCATGGGTGCATATTTTGCAGTAGACATTAGTAGTTTACTACCATACTGTGATACTGCTTCCTAAAACATCAAGTTTTAAAAATTCATTTTGACTTAGGTTAGCCTATGATCAGGTTAATATTTTAGACTTTCCCAATTGTTCCATTATTTTTGAAGACAATAAATTATGGTATGATAACAGAAATCCTGTGGCAACTGTGGTAAGGGCTGAAGTCAGATATGTTTATCCATGTGTCAGAACTCGTATTTTCTGTTTCTTAGATGGCGTTTGATAAACTATAACCAGTTCCAACCCACAAAGATGCTCCCTAAACAGATATTATACTAAGTAATGCTGTCTATTGGATACTAATTTTTTAGATTATCATTTGTAGAATTTGTGCAACCTGATTTGGTGATGCTGATACTAAATAAGCTTTAATGAAAATTATTCTTCTAAAACATGACTCACACTTGAAACAGGATGGGAGAAACTCCAGTCCATGTTTATGACTTTGTCAAGAAAACAAAATAGACTCTTTGTGTAATTTTTTGCAGGAAACAGATCAGAATGATTTAGCTGATGATTAATGACTCATTGGATGAAGTTATCATTAAGAGCAATCTTGGAGTGGTAGTAACTTGAGTCACAGGATTAGTCTATTTTTAGAGTATAGATTTTGGAAGATATCTTTTCAAAGCTAGTATAACCTAAACCGAGTGTGATAGTTATTCTGAATTCTGAGGGTATATACAGAAAAGGGGGATTTATAATTACATTTAATAATAAACAATGAATATAATGTGATGATCAGCATGGAACACTCCAATCTATGAAGTCAGAGTTCATCTCCCTGAACAATAAACCACGGTGACTATTTTTTATTTATTTTTAATAGAATAATCAAGAATATGATTGATTATTATTTCGTATCATATATTAAGCATCACGCCCAAATGCAAGCTTTATGTTTGATTTGCAATAGGGTATGGTTTTTTCTTTTGGCTTAAAGTGTTTTAACCAACTGCAGGCATTTAGAGATTATATATAGTTTTGCATATATAATTTTTAAAATTATTTTACCCTTGTGTGACTTGTATTTATAATTTGATTAAATCAGTCATACGTTATTGCAGTGAAATATTTAACTTCTGAGGGGTTTTTTTTTTTAAAGGATATCCCATGCTAAAGCCCCCCCCCCCCCAGTTTATGCTTTGTATGCTTCAATATGTTAAAATCCATCTTGTGATAATGCTGATTTGCAAACAACAACTTCATAAATCTTGGGACATGTTTTATGACCGCATCCATGCTTATATTTATGTATACATATCTACATATACGCATGAACTTACACAGCTGTCGTTTTAAATAATTTCTCCAGAGAATTTATAGAAAATGATTCATATTTGTTAAAATAAATGAGTTTTTTTTCCCCCTTCGCCTTGGACGAACTTCATCGCAGAAGCATAGGATATCTATGTTTTATGGTTCACTGCTCTGCGCTTCAATGATTTTTATACTAAATGAAAATACAGTACATCTTAATAAAAATTATTGATAAAGATGAGAACATTTAAAATTGGAAATTAACTGTTTTCTAAATATGGATATACACGTAGCTCACAGGGATATTGTTAAGACATATTTTGCCTTTGGGCAAGCACAATTTTCTTAAATTCAAAAAAATAATTGGAGTGTGTGTGTAATGATTTTAATATAATTTATTTTAATAATATTAATAATAGAAAAGACATACAGTAGATATAAAAAAAAAACACCAAGTTAAATGAAATAAATAAATCATTGCCCTGCTAAATTTAGGTTAGTGGTAGAGTGATGGACTCTTGATCCAAGGTCCATGGATCGTGTCTCCAGTTCTGTCACGTCTGGTATTTCAACTTCTTATGAACTCTTGAGATGGACTCTTGATCCAAGGTCCATGGATCGTGTCTCCAGTTCTGTCACGTCTGGTATTTCAACTTCTTATGAACTCTTGAGCAATAAGCCATTATATTATTTTTTATCTTGTGTGGTTTGGTACAATGGTAAAATGGCAGGATTGTGAACTCAGAAATTACATTCCCAGCCTCTGTCACTCCGGTGCTCAAACTTTTTCTGAATTATAAGCATTTAAACCATACAATTATTTTGCCATGGAGAATGTGGTGCAGTGATAGAATGAAATTCTAAAGGTCAAAATTCATAGATCTCCGACTCTTATTATTTTTTTAATCAAACTTCTTGCAAACTTCTAAGTAAAAAAATCAACCATTTAATTATTTTTAATGCTATATGGTTCTTTACAGTGGTAAAGTGATATATTCTAGAGCTTGAGATTCATGGATTATGGGTTACTTTTGTAACTTTCAGTGCTCCAACTTGTGAATTTTCAAGCAGTAAAACAATCGATATTTTTTTATAAATAGATTTACAAAGTTTCAAAAGTAACCTTTATTAGTTAAAAGATTACATAAATTTTTGGGTCTACATACCCATTGACGATTACAAAACATTCAATGTTACAAAGGTAAAACAATTATTAACCAGATTTACAAAAGGGATATACCCTCAATAACAATTATTTACATAAAAGGATTGTTATAATCTTGTTTAATGTATATCTGTCCATGGGTCTACATGGCCCAACCACCAATAAGTCATCCATTGCCCAATGATCCCCATCTCTGCAGCCCCAAAGTGAAGACACAAATGCTTCTACTGAATAGGCAGACATCCAGCATTTGCGCTAACCACCACAACAGGCAATGCGGTTCAAGGCACCAAGGCCATTAAACATTAAATCCCTGACCAGTAATGAGGTCAGATCTGCACTGTTCAAAACCAACCTAACAAGGGGGCGAAGGCCCATCAGAATGGAAATGGTGCCAAAACTTTGGCCCTGTATCCTCCCAGCAGGTTTTCTGGATAGCAGCAATGATTGCCAATTGCCTGCACTGATAAAAACCAGGCTCCCCAACTGCCACTACCATCTATCCCTGAGGAGGGAAAGAGGAGTGTAGACCTGTGCCCACAAAATATTGCTACAAAACTCCATCAATGTTACAAAAATTAGTGGTGGCCCAAAGCGGACCAACCAGCTTTCATATGCCCTAAAAAATACAAAGTTTGATTAAGTAATAGTGTTGATATGTATGTGGATATTTTTTTGAATGTCCTTATGTAACATTTAGTATTTATTATTTGAAATCTCTGTTTAATTTATAGAAAGTAATATTTTCTGTTAAAAAATGTAATAGCAACTATCAGAATATGAATATATATATATATAAGAAGTAAAACAGTTTTTTTAAAATAGTAGTCTACTGCAAAAACCTCTCCTACAGCTCTTCATAGAGAAATAGTGGAGGAAAATGCAATAATTGCCCAGCTTGCCAGTAATAAAGTTTCAACACTTTTCCATTCTTGTTACATCCTGTAACTCAAAATAGCTGCATACCCATTGACTAATCAATGTTGGATGGTTTTTTGGGTTGGCTTTGGGAGTTATTTGAAATAAAAAAAAACAGATGTACTGTCTTTGCATTATATATCTTTACTATGAATGTAAATGTGTTTAGGGTATTAATTGTGAATGATTGATGAATAATGTTTGTCTATACTTTAGAATAAGATAATCTTCACCTAAAGGTGACTTTGATATTGCAATGACAGAGGCAGATCACTTAGAATTAAAATCCATATTACAATTGTTGATGGTTCATCATTTCTAAAGTTTTATCATCTATATCTTCAAAATCTATGTCATTTGAATGAGACAATGGAAAATTATTACATAATATAGTGGTAATCATCTGTCCATCAAGATTACTGATAAACTGTTGGATTCAGAATTTATTTATTTTTTTGGACTATTGAAGAAATCAATTCCAAAATCATCTATGTATTTGATCCATTCATAATCTGCTCAGCCTCTCCTCCCAATGCATTAAAGCATAGTGTATTGTCATAAAGATCCATACACATTCTGGGCAATCATAATTTCTATGAGATAATAATCATTAATATAATGATAATCATAAATATAGGGGTAATACAAACAAAACATTAATACTAACAAAATATCACATGACTTTCTCAGTTTTCTTTTAACATATGCTTCCAAAAGCAGTTCTCTTCACTCTGCTCTAGATCTATCTACTATAAGTTTGAACAATTGATGAACAACAAGTGATAGCGTGTTTTTAGAATTAGGATTTGAAATTGGATCTAAAGCATTTAGCAATCGTCATTTATTTCTTTAAACTATTTAAGATAATTACCTGAAAGTTAAAAAAAAAAAAATTCAACTTACACTTAGATAAAAGGTAGAAAGGAACCAACAGCTGGCATTGAGGTCTCTATAAATGGACAGTTACTGACTTGAGTTCAATTTTAGGATTTTTTTTAACTTTAAGCTATTAGCACAAATAGTTTTAAAAGGTAAAAGATTAATGCTAGATACATGAAGACATTAGTGGGAAGATTTGTTATCTTAATATAAACCCAGCACTGATTATATATGTGTGTGTGGGAGATGGTGATCTGGACTTAGTGATGAGTGCTTGTTCAGCATGAAATACATATATTGGAGCTTTTATCTTTTTCACGTGTATGATCATGTGTATTGGTTGTATGAGATGGAGTGAATGGCTGAAGGGAGCATGAAAGTCTGTATTCAAATCCCCTTATTACATATAGAGTTCAGATATATAAAATATACTTGTATTTAAAATAAAAGACATTAGTTCTAACTTTGAATTATAAGTTTTCAGTGATAAAAGCAAAATCCAGAAATTAATCTGGAAAGGTGGATATTATTAAAGTCATCATCTGGCTCTCGGTGATTTCTCAAATTTATAGTAAATTGCTCTTGGAAATATAAGAATATGTGTATAGTTCAGTGGTTATTAGTTATCTAGATCTACATTTGGCATTTTGATACTATTATAATTTAGTTTACATTACATCTTCATTAATGTTTTATATATCAATTACAAATAGCAACTGAAGAAATATGCCAATTTAAATATTAAAAAAAACCTTGTTTTTATCCAATAAGAAAAAATTTTTAATCAATTTTAATATTTGCTAATTTTTTATATTTTATTCCAGACCATTTTTTTTTTTTCTGGATTCTATTTGAGTTAAATTATGTAGTCATATTAAATATGCATAGAGTATTTTTACAAGGCTATTTGCATTTGAAAATAATCATCATAATAAATATTTTTAAAATAGGGCAGTGAAAAAAAAATTTCTAGATTACTCCTTGTAGATAATAAAGTTAGCTTTATTAAACTTGGGCTTTGTGGTTAACATACATTCCTACATACATATATATATATATATGGGTGTTAGCATATGAATTTTGAATGGGAAACATAATCTGTGAAGATGTCTTGCAATCACACTGAAACATCAGTTGTATATTAGTCTTTTTGTAGGATTAATATCTTGCATTTAGGATAGGAAGGCTATAGAATAAATTAGACTGACGACTCTTTCAAGAGGATTTAAATGTCAGTGTTAGATGCTATACTGTTGAAAGTGGTTTTCAAACATATACACACCATTTCAAAAATTATTTAGAAATATTTTTATCAATGATAATGCCCTATTAAACATGTAATGTATATATCAGATATTCTGGTAATGAAAAGTTTATTGATGAGAATCTTAAAGATTATTGTCTTTGGGACAATTAAATAATGGTTCTCTTAATTTACTGCACTTAATTTTATTATTATATTGTTGCTTCTCTTCTTTATTTCCATCCATTATTTTAATAAACTATAATTTGGCAAATAATGCTCACTACTTGTGGCAATTGGCCAATTTATTATTCACATTCAGCATGCATTCAGTCATCTCTTTTGATTTATTATTGTGCTATAGTTCTGAAATTGCACTATTTGGTTTATTTTATTAATTATTACTATTATTTTTTTAATGTTTATGTTTTTAAAATTAAATAATATCATAAATATGTACAGATATAGAGTTTGCAATTATTTACAGGAAAACTCTGAATCAAAAGCAGTTTTTGCTTTGATATTCACACACATATACCACTTAGAGCAGAAAATGCTTGTTCAAGAAGCAGATGAATTAGCAGGATATGCCAGCATGTTAGTATGATGGTCTTTAAAATTTCTAATCAGTCAGATGTGAGCTGTGACTTTTAATGGTCTGTACTTCATGCTAAATGATACTATAAAGCAGTGATTTTTTAAAGATTCTTTTTGTTTATTGTATTATAGTTAAAAGTATTTCAGAGAGGTGCATGATCTAGAATTTTAGAACAAATGACTGACCATGCATGGCCATCATCATGTATGATGCTTTTTGCATTTTCTGTGTTCTAAGGCCAATTGAATGTGCAAGCTACCTTTATACCATTATTTATTATTTTAGAGAGTTTTGCCCCCCTACCCTTTCACCTTGTACAACATCAAAAATTAGAATTTTCATTTATAATTATGCATGCTGACCATATAATTTTTACATGTTTATTCAAAAAACTTTTTTGCTGAGATTTGTTATGAATAATTTACTTCGCCAATTGATGGTAATATTTTATAATATTCTCCAGCTATGAATATGAGAACAGTAAAATAAGCTCTCAAAAGCGCTTAACTGAACGTTATTTGCAAAAAAATTTATTAACTTCACCTATATACGTTTAAAGCTTATTATAAGTATTGAGTTTTGTTATGTGATTTTTTATTAGAAACTTATTTCCTGTAGCCAATTGTCAATAATTTTCTCTTCCCAATGTCTTTCAAATGGGAATATTATTTTTTTGGCATTATTCATGTTTTATATCCATCTAATACACTTGCAAATAAACATGTGTCTAGCACAACTAATTTGTCTTATAACCTGATGTCAGCTTTTTTTTTTTGTATTATTTTTTTAACATGATTTTTTATTCACAGATTTTCATTAATTTTGACTTATCTTTTTCATTTTCATTGTTTTGGACATATTTCTGTATAATGTATATTTCACTGTTTGGCTTCTTCGGTGATTAGTATGTCATTTGTACTACTTATGTGCAGAATCATATGAGTACAATTGCATTTTTTTAGTACAGTGATCATAGAAAAGTTCAACTAATCGACGAGATAAACACCAGCTACAATAGATTAATGTAATTATTATCAGGTGAAGATGTATCTGTAAGCTATTGCACAAAACATTAATCAAGTGCATGTGTTAATATCGCAACATACCTGATTGAAACTTTTCAGTTCAGATAATCTTTTTTATACATACATGTAATCATTATCTACACATTTCTTAATATATTACCATAGTATTTTATAACAACAGATGGTTTAGGGGAGGAAACTGGACTTTTTGTTATTAAGCATTTCTGGATGATATTTCACATCATGTATATTCCAGGATCTGATTAGAACTGCTTCTCACTCTATCCCATATCATATATCCATCCATTTTCTTGTCATGAAATATTATATTACAAAATATTGCATATTTATTCCATTTTTTTTAAAATAAAAAAAAACATTGATTGTGATGCTAATGCATCGAAAGTGTACTTGGTTTGTTTAAGATAATTTTATTATTTATTTTTTGTTATCCTGTTTTTATATTATATGAAGTTATTTGAAATTTTTAAGTATTGGTATTATATTCCATTAATATCATGATAAGCCAGATATTTACAATCATCATCATTAATAACTATTTTTAAATGTGCACAACATTTAAAAAAAAAAGGCAACACATTAAAGTTAAGTTTTTGCAGTGACTTCATAAACCAATCTGTGAATTATAAATGAATTCATATATATCATGTTTTGTCCATCAGACAATTTGACATTTTGTTGTGTTGTCCTTTAACTTCGTTTTCAGAATACTTTTCGTTTTGGAAGATTTTCTAGATTATTTATACAAAATCGAATTCTGCCCTGACATAAATCATTCCAGTAAAAAATTATAATAATCAAAATGATTCATTGCTGGAAGTTTTTAAAATGTTTAACAATTGGGACAGAACTAGAATCATAATCCATGAACTTGGAGCTCCAGAATGTGCATTCTATCACTGCACTAAACCAATGAAAAGCAGTCGATCTTTCATCTTACTAGAGTATACTTAAGAAATAATATTTACTTCTCTCATTTATTAAGATTATATTTAAGAAATAATATTTAGTCCTCCCACGAAAACCACACTCTATGTTATTATAAAGCACTTCTTTAAGAAAGATTGTTAAGCGTTATCTCCTTCACATGCCCAATATAATTAAGATGTAAACATACCACGCGCGCATATTTATAGGTATGTGCGAAGGAATTCTTTTTTTTTTTTTACGAATTTTATAATTGCCTTATTGGATTTTTTTTTATAACCTTTTATACCCCCTTCCCCTACTTATCTTGACTCTAAATCTCAGTTGCATAAGGTCTAGATGCTGTTACTGCTGTCTCTTTTTTTAATTATTGATATTTCCATTGCAGACAACTTGTTGAATGATGCTTGGAAAAAAACTGATGAGAAATGGAATCTCTCACTGTAAGTACATTTGCTTCATTTAGCTGATCGGTTCACAGTATAAGGCGCGTTCTTGCTCTAGTTCGCTATCAATGCAAAACGATTTTCATTTTAAAAAGTGCGCTTTATTTATTCATTGTATTCTTTGATAGATAAATACTGTATATATATTGTGTGTACATTTTGATGCATTCAAAATATGTATATCTGCTTTAATAATAATAATTTAAATTAAAAATTAAAGAAGAGGGGGAATGTTAACTAAGATGTCATAATTAAACTACTGTATAATCTTTTTAATCTTTAATTATCTTTTTTTCTCTTTCCATGTGTCAAAGCATCGGCCGGGAAGCGAACCCGCAAACCCGGGACAACTGCTTGTAAGGCAGCTGTGCTGGCCACTCTACCACCAACGCTTGATATCTTTAATTATCTTATACTGAAATTTTTACAATCGCCATTATTTTCAACCATTATCGACTCGCTGAAGGATAAAAGATATCTTAAGTTTAAGGCACTTTTTTCGATCCGTAATTTCTTTCTCTGCATCATTCAACAAATTTATTTTATTCACCTATCTTACACACGATCTCTTTCTAAGTCTTGTAAGTTTGAAAGTGGTCCAATTTAATATCTAGACAGACCATCTATTGCCATCACTTCTAGAAACTTCTCCAACCAGTTCTATATTTAATCTCCTTATTTTTTTCAATGATGTCAGTGATATTTGTTTATTCTCTTACTTATGCGTTCTGTTTTCATAAGGAGTGTTTTTATCTTTTTTAAAAAAATCTTTATTATTTTTTATACTTGTTTTCCTTGCTTTTTTAACGAAATCTTAATATTAGTATCTTGTTGTTTAACTATTTGTGTTTTAAATAAAAAATAAATATTCAAATAGATTTATTGATCGAGAGTTCAAAAAAGTTTGAGTACCAGAATTACCAGCACCAGAATCGGTCCTAGAACTGCACATTCTGAAATCTGATATTAGCATTGTACTAATCCATATAGGGCAAAATATTTGAATGGCTTTATTGCTCGAGAATTCAAAACAAGTTTGTGTACCAGTTCTAGCACCAAAATCAATCCCAGGATCCCACATTCTAGAGTCTGATACTCTACTAATGCACTAAATTATACAGAGCATTTGCCTTTTGAAAAGATATTTAAGCATGTAAGACTTTAAATAAATATTTTTTGAAGTTTCACTCTTTGCATTAAGTATTTATATTAATGCAGGAAATTATTACTATTACTTATATATTTATTTTGAAAAGTAGCAATGTGGTGTGTCATTGATGACAATTGATCACTGCAATTATAAACACCAAATACCATATCAGACTATGCAGAAGAAATTAGTTACATATTATATATTATGCTAAAAAAAATTATGGATTATCAGGGGAAAAAACTATTTTGCTTGAAGTGTATACCTAGTATCAGAAGTCATTCATTGCCTTATTGAAGAATAACCCATGAATATGTACAGTTTTCTGGTTTTCATGATGGGATATTGATATTCAGGAAAAGAAAATGTGAATCTGTACAAATTTGACATGCATTGGTAGCTAGAATGTATGGAATATGATCCAATGAATAATGGAGTGAAGCTGGAGATAGATTATTTCCTATTACTCAAAAACTATGGATAAAGAAAGAGCAAGTGGTATGACTTTTCTTGTCAGAAACGATATTGCAGTAACTATCATTGGATATAATTTTGGGAATGATCCCTTGATGTGTCTAATTTGATACTATTGAACATACTAACATTGAACATTATATATAAAATAAACATGATAGAAGAAAAAAAGAATGTATATGAGTTCTTAAAAAAACAAACTCCAAACCTTTTCTGATTACTACAAACAAGTTAAAAAAAAGTTTTTCTGATTAATAATACTGACTTCAGTTATATTTGCTCAAGAATTTGGACATCTTTGAGCAAAGCCAGCTTTTCTATGATATGTCATGAATCATCTAATTGAATTGCTTCAATACCTTTACAATTTTTATGTGTTAATTTTGGAACATATTATGCAGGCTTTTATGATGACCTTAACATATAAATCTTGCAACCATAGAGAATAAAGAAATCACCAAGAATAAATATTTCTCAAATCCTCTTCTGGTCAGCTATTTTTACGTCAAATATAATGAGACAATGAACAAAATCGTGTGTTATTTAAATTTGGATTTAATTTACTTCCTGGATTGATACCAAAAGTTTTCTGGTTCAGAGAGGTTCCATTTTTATACACTTGCAATCTTAACTAATTGTGAGACAATGGTTCTAGATTTTTGAAAAATGCAAAGCATTTGACATGTGAGATATTTGATCAATTGAAAATTCTTTTAAAAAATTATTTGAAAAAAGTCTTTAATCTCTTTTGCATCTTTATAATTTTGTAACTATGGTGTAGTACATTGACTTGATATGATAAAAAATAGTGAATTTAGCATATGTAAAGTTTAAATTCAAGTAATTGAATTGAAACAAATTAATAACTATTTGATTTTGTCCTCACGAAATGATAATACATCTTTTGTGCATAATTTCTAAAAGAAACATGCATAGTTACAATGCTTTATAAAACGTGTAGCCCTTCTATATGCAAATTTATATAACAATTCCATATGTATATAAGAAAAACAATTATTTTTCCATCCAGCTTTGCTTTAATATTTTGACCTGAAATGATTTTGATCAGAAAATACAGCCACATGATATTATACAAAAATTAAATATTAAAAGTTAATTCCACATTTAATAAAGCAAAAAGTTCTTATAGGTTAATAATATTTTTTATTTAGAGAGTTTAAAACCGATGAAGTTGTAATTTGTTATAATAAATATTTTTTTTCCAAAAAAGAAAAAAAATTAAATCAAAACTACAAAAACTTTTAAATAAATTTTTTTAAATAGTTAGTTTATTTTCAGTTCTGCATATATTGAAAATGAAGATATTTTACTTATTTTTTCCCCCCAAAAAATTATTTTCTTATCAAAACTTTAAGCAAGTGTGTACATAAAAATACATATGCAAAAAATCACGTGCATACAAAAATTACGATATATTCTTATTAAATCTCAAATATAAAATAAAAATACATTGTTGGTTTAATAAACAATAATTAACAAAAAGTAATAAGAAATAGTGTATTAGGAAATTAGATGATTTAAGGATGTAATAATGCTAATATACACTTTTATACTATGTTGGTGTAAGATTCTAAATTCATATATATATTTTTTCTCTCTTTTGTGGAAGAAATGTTATTTTTGTAATATGACCATTTTAAAATCATCAGTTCAATGATCTTATAAATTAAAGTGTTTAGATATTGATCTGTCTTCATTTGTATGTAAAATGTTAAACGAGTAGATTATTGTTGCATAAGTTGTATTCTATTAAATATATTAAGTTTATACTTTTGCAATTGACTTAATCAGAGGTATACCATTCAAAATTGTTAATGGTTATATTTTGGACCATTTTGTAGCAATAATATGTTTGCTTATAAGTCATCTTTTATCTTCACATGGGAAATGTTCTTATTCTGATCATCATCAACAAGCATTATCAATCCACTGCAGAATGAAGGCCTCTCCAAGTTCAATTCATCTTCTCCCATTTTTAGCTTTTCTTCTCCACATCACCCCTGCACACTTTCTTATTTCATCCATCCATCTCACATGTGATCTCTTTTTGGGTCTTTTACAATCTCTTGGAATCCAGTTTAAGATTTCAATTGTCCATCTATTATAATCTATTCTAGAAATATGTCCAGCCCAACTCCACTTCAGTCTTTAAATTTTTTTAATGAGGTCAGTAACACCTCTTTGTTCTCTTACCTATATATTGTGTTTTCAATCTCTTTTTGTTACTCCCAACATACATCTCTCCATATATCTGTGAGTGGTCTGAAGTCTCTGTATTGCTCTTCTTTTAAGTGTTCAGGTCTCAGATCCATAAGTAAGGACTGTTAAAACACATTTATTAAAAATCTTCCTTTTCAAACACATAGGCATATTTTCTTTTAGTATCAAGTTATTTCTACCAAAAGCACTCCAACCAAGTTTAATTCTATGATTAATTTCATCCATTATGTTTCTATCTGTATTAATAATCTGACCAAGGTATTTGTAACTGTTAACTTCTTCTAAGTCATCATAATCAATCTTTATTTTCATATTTTGAGCAAATCGATTAAACATTACTTTAGTCTTTTTTAACATTTATCTGTAGTCCTACTTTTCTACTTTCATCTGATAACTCCTGCAACATTTCCTGCAGCTCTAAAGCATTATTTGCAAAAATTACTTATTCTGATACAAAATTAATACTAAAATTTGCTTTGCCAATTTCATTCTTGGTAGAAAATTTTAGTGTGTATGTGGGGGAGGGGGGTCTGTGAAACTTAATATTTAAAATGTTGATGCAGTATGTGATAGTAAAATGTTTTATATAGCTAATAATAATATTAGTTTAAGCATCATCTTGGACAGTTAAAGATATATTTACCATTTAATATTATATAATGATAGTTGTCTATATCATTAACATGAATTTGGTGTTTTTTAACGATTAATATATAAGAATGTTCTATTTTAAAGCTACATTGAATTGTTTTGGAGGTTAATCTGGTAAATATAAATTGTAATAGTAAGCAAATTAAAAATATTAATTGGACTATTGAAAACTTATCCATCATATTAGGACATCAACATATTTTGGAAATTTTATTTAAAAATAAAACTAATTTTTCAATTTTTGTTTGTTGAGAATCAGTAAATAACTTTTTTTGGTTTTTTATATATCTATTTATCTTAGAAGTAATGTATTACGTAAACATCCTATTAACATATCTTTTAAAAATATTCATCTAAGATTTTTAACTTTTCACCTGGAATTAAAAAACATTTTGAAAGTAATTAGAATAATGAATTGGTTTATTTTAAAGAAAATTTTATCAAAATTTAATTATATTTTAAGAATGATCTATAATATTTCATGGAAAATTATTTACTTGTATTAAAGTTTTCATTACCATCCAGGAAGATTGTGAATAAAACAAAATCCACTTTTTATATTTGAATAATCCCTTTCAAAATTAAAAAAACCAAACATGCATTATTTGTATTATTGAAGATTCAGTGTTAATTTATCACCATTATAGAAATTGGGGTGACTTGTGAAAATAACAGACACTGACCTTGTGGTAACATGCAACACACACACTAAGTAAGTATTGGCTCAAATCTTCAGAATAAAATGTAAACCAGTCTGGAGCAGCATTCTGTAGACATATAATATCCAAAGTTAAAGATGATTGTGTTTTTATTTATTAATTGTTGAAATTATTGGAAATTGAGGATTAATATAGCACATCTAGAACTTGCTTGTTCTCTGTGGAATTTCATGTATAATTAATTTCACTGAGAGTATATTTTGATTTAAAAAACTGGAAAGATAGCAGTTACCTTTTGCCTTGTCTTATTTTTTTTCTTTAATATTTCACAATTCATAATTTTCATCAATAAATTGTTTAAGATATTCTTCCATTTGTAGAGGTGAGTTGGAAAGATTTTTCCTTGCAGTAGACTATTTAAGGCTTTTGTTTACCTTTAAATTAAATGGGTTTTTTTTTAGAATACTTTATATATGTAAATCACATGAAAGGAGTCCACACTTACCAACAGCAAGAATTTTCAATCTGTTGTCAAGACAACCTTTTAGTTATAAGATATCAGCTTTATTATGTATATAGAAATATTGGATTTTATTTATGGCACTATACTCTATAAATAGAAATGAATGCACACGCAAGCTCTAATGAAGTTTGATTGTATGGAGGAATAAGGTGAATAGCCTTCAATGTGAACCAGTCTTCTCCTACTCATCTTTTTAGTTTACCACTAGCTAATAATTATAGCTGGACATAATTGTTGGATAAGTGGATGTGTTGGCCACATTTCATCTGCTATGTGTGTTTCAAAATTCTCAATTACATGGAAAATGTTTGTTGAGTTTTGTTTGGATTCTTGGATTTGAATGTGAATAAAACTTGGGATTCCCCCCCCCCCCAGAATAGCTTCAGATTAAGTGAAGATATTTTACCCACAATTAGCTGACATATATCAATTATTGTTAGTATTTTTATATGCATAAAAAGCTTTACAGTATAGTGGTTAGCATATGTATTTACCAGTCGCACAGTTAGTGGTTTTGATCTGGAAGGTAGAGGAGATTCATTTAACCAATAATGTGTCAATAAATGAGTATCTAGCTGGCTTTAGTTAGAAGATAAAACGGGAAAAAAAAAACTATTAAAATCTCACTGATAAGCACATAAATAATGTTAACTTCTTCATTACTTAATCTGAATAGGCTTTAGTCCTGCATTGAGCTATTAAAGACTGTTTATATATATAAACATGCACACATTGGAGATTATTTCACTTTGCAATAACTAGTCATTATGCAGTGGCTTACGATAGATGTGGTTCAGTAGCCAAAACTATTAACCGCTATGACTTAAAGGCATCATGAATCTGTTTTAAGAGGGTTATTTGTTGGGAGTTCATGTGATTCAATGTCAGCATCCAAGAGACTGGTTGAATATAATAGGTCCATTCAATCGATTACTTTAAAATTTACTTTTTTTAAAACTTTATTTAGCGAGAGTCAATCATAGTTCTTCACCTGTTGAATCTACCACTCTGCTATTGTGTTAAACCACAGATCGTTTTTATTATTATTATTCTTAAATATCAAGAAAAAGACATCTGAAAAACAAACACTCCGGCAAGCTATCTGTCAAGTTATTGCTTTGAATATTTTGGATATTTAAGTGTTATTGTCCCAAAATGCAACAATCAATAAGAAAATTTTTTTTTAAATCTCTTCATTCGTGCTTTATTGACCATCACCAACAGATATTTAATGTTTGCAATGCCAACGATAGGAAAACTTAAAATTATTACTAATTTAAGTGAGCAAAAATTTGGTTTCATTAACGTAAATGAAAACTAAAAATGCCGTGAGCGGTTTTTTGTAGTTGTAGAGTGACGGATTCTGAAATTCAAAATCCACTCAATTCCGTCATTTCATCATTTCCGGTTGTCGAACTATTCTTTTGAATTCCCCCCGCAATAAATAAGCCATTCGATTATTTTTATTTCTAAAACTAAAAAATGGTACTAAATTGGAGATTTTGGTAATTAGTCTAATTATTTGTACGTATTTTTCTTAGAAAAAGTGATGGAGAAATACATACGTTTTCTTCAATTGATCTATTTGCCCCCTTTGCTTCCGAAAATTTTATTATTAATAATCTTAGAGTAAGGAAAATGGTTCTAAATTTAAAAGGCAGAAGAAGATGGTTCTCATTTACTTTCTTCTTTAGCCTGATTCAGATCATTCCACCCCCACCACCGTCCTTCTGATTCATATCCTGTGGGATTGCTCAGCCAAATTGCATTACTAATCTTATTGCCTGAAAGAAAGACTATATTTTATAAAAGCCGTATGTTTTCTCTCTAAATATCAATATATGTAAAGGCCAGGTTAAGTTGTGTCAGAATTGTTAAATTGTGCTGTTTTGTCGGGTGTGAACTTCAATCCAAGGGCGATGAATTTTGTTTAAATATTGATTCCGCCTATATAAAATTGATCCGAATTGGATGAAATGTGCAATTCAGAAAGGGGCTTAAGGTTAAGCAAATAGGTTTTATAGAGACTTTACGAAATAGAATTTCTATATATTTTTCTTTTCTCAACCAATTCGCTGATACTGTATTATAGTTGTTTCTAGTATTACTATATTACCATTACTCAGATTGCTATTGTCGGTCTTATTTTATTTATGTACAAAAGGAGTCTTTTTCGAGTATTGATTTTAAAATAAAAATTTGATTGCTAATGGAAATAATGATTAATGTTCAATTTAATTATAAATGAGATCCATCGTTAATGGCAGAGAAATGATTATGCAAGTAATAAATGACCGTAGGCTTTTGAAAAAAAAAATGTAATTGATTTTAAATTATACATTTAAATCAAATGATGTTTAATAATAATAAAAAATACCTTCAAGCTTTGTCCCTTCTCCCCATTCCACTTTCATTATGCATAATGATGATTGATGATAATAAAGCGAAATTATATTGGGACAGGAAAAATTCAGAGAACTAAGTTTGCTATACTGCATTGATTGTTACTTTTTCTTCCTCCCTCGTTTTTTTTTTTTTAATAATCAATACAAGGAAATAATTAATGTTAGTTAGTCTTATTTCTTAAGTGTTTCTGTCGTGGCTGAAAGCCTTTGATTTGAAAGCGTTACCTGTTTGTCAGTGTTGTTAGTTGTGATTTTCTGGATCATTTACCTCTTGGCAATATAAGAAAAAAAGTTTTAAAAAGTAAAATTAGTATATATAGATAGATAGACAGAGATATAAGATAGAACAGCTTTTTTATTATTAATAATAATAATCTACTGCAAAATAAAAGCTCCCTCCAACAGACTTTCATAGAGGAATAGTGAAGAAAGCTATATTCAGTAGGCTGTCAACTTCTAAGTTGTGAAAGTTTGACAAGTTTTCCAATCTTGGTTTACTCCTAGCTATTAATAGCTAGTACCCATTTATCAATTAATGTTGTTTGATTAACGGTGTTGGATATGGAAAGAAAAATTCTAAGCCTTTAAAAAAAAAAAAAATTCTGCCCGAATTTAAATTCTCTACTTTAGGCGTGAAAGGAAGTGTTACCTGTACACCATGAGGCCCTTTTGAGCATGTGTATAAGCAAGCATATATGTTTTTGTTTCACAATAAGTTTACTCCAATCCTGTCATATAGACACTTCTACTTTTTTTTTAAGTGTCATAGCATTGGCCGGGACGCGAACCCACAACCCGGGTAATTGCCTGCAAGTGCAAGGCAGTCACGCTGACCTCTTGACCACCAATGCAAGATGACACTTCTACTTTTTAAATATTAATAATATGATCTGTAAATAGTTGAAAGTGCTATGATGCATTCGTTTATGCATTTGCCTGTCTTGCTCATGATTTGAGTTCAAATTCAGGCTGGGTGAACCTTGGAAATTTTGTCAGATATCAAATAGGTTATTTGTTGTGATTCATCGTGAGGTTTATTATCTTTATGTGTAATCCTGATACTTTTTTGTTAATTTTTGAATATGCAAAATGTAATGGCACATTTATTTATTTGCTGTTAGGTCTTATTTTTAGTTAAAGGGTTTTCCCTTTCAACATTTTTAACTTCTGTATCAAACATTTTAGTTTAACAATTTTTTTAATGATCTATGTGTTCAGTGGTTTTTCTGTGAAGTATTTGATCTTTATGAATCTCAAAATAATCAATGAGAAATTTACCTTAGAGTTCTTGTGCTCAAGTACAAGTTTGAGATTTGACCTTTTATGCTAGAAGAAATCATCAAGAGTTCAATTGGATTAAAATTTATTCTGGATCTTAGTTCATTTGAAGGATTTCCTAATGTAGTGTTGACCATGGGTCTAATCGGGCTGGGCCAAACTTTTCCAGATTCAGTTCAGGTAATTACCAATAACCAGTGTAGTTTACCATAATATATCTAAACATTCATAGTAAAGAATAAAACAATAATGTAAAACCATTCAATTCACTGCAGGCAATTAGCATCCATAATGGATAAGCCTTTACCTTGAAATTGGTTATTTGAAGGTTATTTCACCTATATATAAATATGAAAATGAATTGTACTGTCTGTTGTGAAGCTTTTTTCTTATTACTATTGTATTATTCTTTACCAAATGATGTAATATAATTAAAATTACTAATTGAACCATTTCATTTGTAAGCATAATATTAAATATTATTGTATATATATATTGTTGTCATTACATCTATTGACAGCAAAAAGACTATTGAATACTCAATAAGTTCTTGAAAGGAATAAAATAAAATGGGGCAGATTTTTAAAATCCAGTTTGATTTTGTCTATATAGTTTTTATTACTGTGAATATTTTCATGATAAACATTACTCCCCAGCACACTTGGACTGGAGTAGTGATTTTATTGGTTTTTATCTTTGAGTTTGTGATCGTAAAAACACCATGCTTTTTTTTTTTACTCCTGCTAAGAAATTGATAATTCTTGATTGTAATGTCATATGGGTTGAAGGCTGGATAAATTTATATGTTTTGCTATTGGTCTGTGATGATTACGTTTGACAGAGATCATAACTAATACTAGCTGTGTGAGTTATGTTATGTCTTTTTCTGCTCAAAGGTGTGAGCTAAGACCAAATAATTTATAAATAAATACTTATGGCAGTCATTAAAAGATGTGTTTCGTTTTTGGAATCTTAAAATAGTCATTCAGATAAGTAGAAAAATATAATTCTGAATTTATTTATTGAAGAAAGTTAATTAAAAAAAAAAAAGTATAATTAATTTACTAAGTGAATAATGGAGAAACAAATTTGTTTTAAAGTGGGTTTACTATAGTTGAGCACCTTAAGTATTAAAAGAAGTTATGGGTATAACCAGTGAGTACATGTTGCTGTTTTTCATTGGATAAGTAGATTATAAAGTGATAGCTTTGTAAGCCTTTTAGATGTGATTAAATCTTTTAGATGTGATTAAATCTTTGGAACATTTGTAATATAGATCTAGGATTATTTCTGAACAATAGGTATACAATTGTGCAGCACTGGTTACTCTGTCATTAACACAGATGGCAAACTAGTATGGAGAGTAAAAAGAGTTTAAATATGTATAGAAGTAAACAGAACATTGGGTGCGAGTCAATTTATGATAATAGCAAGGAAAGTAGTTTATTGTTCAAGGCTCGAATGGGATCTTTAGCAACAAGGGAATATACACGTAAATGGAAAAATATGGGTGATTTAGTCTGCAAATTGTGTAAGGAAGGCATAGAAAATATTAGGCATCTGTTAATTGAATGTAAGTGCTTGAAAGCAGAAAGGGTACAAATAATGAAGTTATGAAAGAATAAATATGAACAAAGTGATTATACAGAAAGTGCGTTATTGGTTTTTATGCTAGGTTTGGGAAAAGATAAAGGGGGATTTAGATATGAAGGCCATGGAGTTGACAAAGATTATGTTGTGGAAATGGGATGGAGCAGATTATGAGAAAACTTAGAGTGGAGAATGGAAAGGGAAGGTAACGTGGCTAACAGGTTTTTCTGAGCATAATTGCTGAGAGATTCCTGACTCCATTTAAGGAGAAGTCACAGTGCATCACATCACAAGAGGAGTAGCACAATAGTAAGGAAATTGTGCAGAGTGACTCCACCTTCTAGACTTTATTTTATCAGTATTATTAGTATTTTGCAGGTATAAGTAAGAAGCAGAAAAAAATTATAAAAATGTCATTTATATTTTGCAGATGATATGGTTTTTACAAATAATATTCTAAAGCTGCAGAAAATGTATGAAGAATTATCAGATGAAATAGCAGAAAAGTAAAACTAAAAGTAAAAAAGATTAACATTCTATAAGTTTTCCAACAAAGAATTGGTGGAAGTTCAATAAAGCTGATGAATTGCAAGTTAAAGATTATAAATATCTTGGTCAAATTGTTAATAAAGTTGTAAATATATTTAAATGGATGAAATTCATTAATTAATTGGTTGGGTGGTGGAAATTTTTAAAAGACAGTAGTTTATATATTTGAGTAGGAAATGTTTTTTTATATATAAAAATATAGTTGTTAGTACATTGTTAAAGAAAATTAATACAAATACAGGCAGCCCTGCGATTATGAACTTTGGGATTAACAGATATAGTTCAAATACAAAGTATATGGATGAGAAAACAAAATACCTATCATTGGCAAAATTAAGAAGCTGAAATGAAGTTTGTCTGGGCTTGGGTCTAGAGGAGATAACCAACAGATAGATAAAAGAAGTCCTAAACTGGACCCCAAGATATTGTAAAAGTTCCTAAAAAAAAGACTACATGAGTGACAGATGAATGAAGTGAGGGAATTTTCTGCTTTGGATAGAAGAAATTGGATAGTATTTGGAGAGACTTCATTCTGCAGTTTATTGGTAATGGTTGAAAATAAT
The DNA here is from genome assembly GCA_028023455.1 of Epiperipatus broadwayi. Classification (NCBI taxonomy): domain Eukaryota; kingdom Metazoa; phylum Onychophora; class Udeonychophora; order Euonychophora; family Peripatidae; genus Epiperipatus; species Epiperipatus broadwayi. Next base: position 279,631 of record JAQFVV010006382.1, read on the forward strand.
GTTGATAACATACATATTAACAAATAAATGTGAGATCTTTTCTTAATTACTCAGTATGTATATTATGGTTATATTTGTACTTTTCATCCTAGAAATATCTACTAATGATATAATTTTTGATTCAATCAAATTTGATTATAAATGCAATATTTTTTATGAATACTAATAATTTTAGATTTAAATATATATTTTATATTTATATATAATGATGACAGGCATAATTAAAAGAAAAATTAAAAACATTTAATAAAGAGTGAATGTGGTTATATACAAATATACCAATGACCTGAGATCAAAATCCAGATTTTAAATGGAATTCTTTTCAAGAACCAAAAAATGCTTTCTCAGATAGTTGGCTTAAAGGCAAACTAGCTAACCATCCACCCTTGGGCAGCAAATGAGTATCCATTGGTCTCTATCTGCTGAGTGAGCCAAAGATGAACAAGTGTTCAGGCACTTATCACCTAGTAGCTAGCTAGACTGGCGAGCACTCCTCCTTCATTGTTCCTCTATAGGGACTGTTGGGAAAGCATACAGTGGCTGATTATCAAAAAGACTGTTTTAATGCTTTTATATAAGCAGTAGTATGTAATGCAAAATACTGTACCAATTAGTTTTTTTAATATTCAATGTTAGCATTAGGGGCTTACATCTAGTTAAGTAATTGATATGTTTGTGTTTTCCAATAAAAAACTCAAATCTTCATATTTTCTCCAGCTAGACATTTCTCCACGCATTCATTTGACATTTAAATAATAATAAAAAAGATGATGTCTAGGTAATAAGAATAAAAGCTCATTCTGGTATAACTTTTTTCACAAATTCAGATAAAATTGAGATGTTTCTGCCTTCAGATGAAATGGCTTTTATCATAGTTTAAAACTTTCATTGGTTAGAGATTCGATCAGACATTATCAGTAGGGATAGTTTACTTTAATATTTCTTATTGCCTTTATTGTATTACAATGGACAGGTTGTCATTAAACATATGCTGTGAACTTGGTTCACACTGAATTATACCACATTATCAATGTATTAACCCTCATTCCACTCTTCAAATAATAATTGCTAAATTACCTACTTACCAACCAATACTACAATCATCAAATATAATACTGGTTTGGTTTTACTGATTTATTTTCATGATAGTTACATCTATTTTTAGGAAATGACTAAATATGTGCATTTTTGTATAACCCTTTTGAAAACTTCTATATGATGATACTACATATTGTCCTCTAGTTTTAGTTTGGGTCTTCAGTGATAAAAATTATCTAAAAAAGATATCTGAATTACATACATTGAAGTGTGAATTGAGGCTATAGAATGCAAAAATTAAATAATTTATTAGATTACCATAATCACTAGAACTTTTGGTTTTACAAAAGAGAAAAATACATTAAATATCAGCCTTTTTACAGCTATTCTACATGTGCTTTTACGAGTGTTAAATAATAAATGAATACTTCCACTGCCAATACAAGATATAGCTTTTAAGAAAGAATAAAATGAATCCACTTATTCTTTCCGAACCCAAATGTTTATATATGGGCAAATCTTAAGTACTGGAAGTATTCATTTATTATTTAACACTCGTAAAAGCGCATGTGCAATAGCTGTAAAAGGCTGATATTTAATGTATTTACAATTACAAACATTGCGCTATATAAATAAATGCTTATTTACACATGTTTAAGTTTTATTTGAAAGTGACATTTAGTAAATTCTAAGTAATTTCATCGACATCATTCAGTCAGACAACGCGAACTATAAAAGAGAAAAATAAAAATTTGTACATTTCGTTGATGTTGAGGTATATGAATCAAATGAACCAATATCAACTTTCTAAAGAATTGAACTTGGTTTTTATGTAAGAGACAGATCATAAAGTTACTCTAAAGAAATGCAACATTGATTGCTTTCATTTAGAAGGTATTGCTGTGGGAAGAATATGTTGGAGGGATATTTCTAGGTATGATATTGAGGTAGTTCACTGCAGACATTAATAGACAGCATTCCAAGATCTTAGAGAGATATACTAAAGAACCAGTGTATAATGTATTTATGATTGCACTTGTGTTTAACATATTAATTATTATAGTTATTGTTAATCTTATTTTTAATTTCTTAGTCTTTCACTTTAAATCTTTTCTTGTTGAGATGGCCCTACAAGCAGCCTATTAATGATGATGATATAAACAGTTTATGTTAATTTTATTTTTGTTATATTTTTGTGCAAAATATCTTTTAAATAAATATATGTATAGTTTTTCAAATTTATATCCATGATCACAGTTGTAGTACAATTACCAATTGACCTTATAGTTCATATTTTTTGAGTATGAATTCTAAAAGTTGTTTATTATGTTAGTTTAAAAAAGTATAGATAATGTTACGATATATTTGCAAGTTTTTATCAGTGCATTTTTCATCTCTGCTTCCACCATTCTCTTTTTGATAATAATGGTGGCAATGTAGATAATGCCCTAGTAATTCGTTTCATATGTGTGTTGCTTATACAGATGAATGAATTATAATCGTGCTAAAACAAGTATGAAGCTAATTTTAGAAATAAATTATACATAGTATATTTAATTAAATATTATTTATTATTAATGTTGTTTTGAAATGCTTTGAGTTCTGAACAGGTTTTATAAGCAAGGAAACGGGAATACATTTTTTAAATAATAAAGCATGAATATATGTTTTTTATTTATTTTCAATATAGATTCATTACTTTTTTAAAACATATGTAAGCTAAAAATTGAATGCTGTTGAGGTAGGGGGATTAAATTTTTATTTATTTATTACTGTCATTTTTCAGGAATTAAGCTGACAATCTTGGTTAGACATTCCTATTTATTTTAACCAGTACGATATCCATTGTCTAAAATCTTTATATCTTTCTCTCTGCATATATATATATGAAATGAAATTTTACCTAGCTAATTCAAATCTTCTGGTTTATTGCTTGGGGATTTACAAGAAATTCAAGCAATGGAGGTGATAGGACTGGAGTCATGATCCATAACCCACTGTACTAAATCATGCAAAGCATGGTTAATTTTTATGAATGATGAAGCTTCTTAAGATTTCAACACTTCAAAAGATATTCTAATGGAACTTTATTCAATTGCTAAATTTTCAAATCAGTCATTTATGTGAGTGTACATCTTATGGAAGAAAATGAATCTTCACCTATGCACTATATTGGAGTGATATATTAAATTTACAAGCACTCACTCATCAATAAGTGTTTTAAAAACATAAGTCATGTAAATTTAATATATCAATCCAATAGGCATGTATGAAGATTATTTCTTTCCACAAGATTTGCCTATATAAATCGCTAAATTATTTATTTACATATATTCAAATTACATCGTAGGTATTTAAAAATGAGAAACTTTCTCTTGCCTGTGATATATAAACCAAATTTGTGCAAATAATTTGTCAATTGAAATATCAGGCTCATAATAAAATCAAGTCCAGATTTTTAAGCATGGGCAACAGGTATTAGTTTGTATAAGAATAAGTTCTAAGCGTAAGTAATTCACTTAAGCTTTTAAAACACTTACTGTTTGGTGAGTGCATGTAAATTTAATACATCAACCCAATAGCACATGTGTAAAGATTTATTTTTTCAACACAATTTACATATGTTTAAACCATTTATTTAACTGAGTGTAGATAAAATTAATTATGCAGTAAGCTATTCAAACATTAATGCTTTGAATATAATCAGTGTTGATACTCCATTATTTTCCACTCTCTTAACCTGCTTTATTCTATTGTCTTTAAGAATTAGAGATTACATGACAAATTTTAACCAGCTCATTAAATCATTAAGATGTATAACATATATGTTGAGTAATGTTTAGTGCTTGACACAACAGATATGAAACTCATATTGTCATAATTTACAATTCAAAATTTGGCCATTATATACATTACATCTTATTTTTATAATGTTCATAGAAAGTGCTTAAATCCTTTTATTTATAATAATATTACAGATAGTCTACCATTAATCTGAAAACCTGGATTCAAAGTTGAGTGCACATTCAGAAAATTTTTCAACAAAGTACCTCGTTCACTTAAAAACCCATAATTATATCGATAAAATGAAAATATTTAAAAATTAAGCAGAATGTAACTAAATATAAGTTATGAGCAAAAGTTCCTTTATAAAATTGATTTAATAACAAATAAAATAAATAAATTTAAATGTATTTTTTATATTTACTTGACTATAAAATCTTTCATTGATAGGTGATAGAAATTTGAATATTGTACTTTAATAAAAGTTACTTCATTTTTGTATATTGTAAAATGATGGTAAAATGACAAGTTTAATTTAGAATATTAATAATTACTTGTAAATATTTAAATCTATTGCCTATTTACATTTAACAGAAATTTTGCATTACTAAATGCTAAAAAATTTCATAGTAAAAGTTTAGGCTTAAATGTAAAAATGACTGCTCATGGAATTCAGTTTACAAATGTTTTGGTTTTATATTTTTTACAGTGATGAGATTATATAGTGAATAAATGCAGCGTTCTTGCCATTGCAAATGATTATTATTTGTTAAGTGAAATCTTTGGCTCATTTTGTTGACCAATTAATTATTTCGAAAGTGTCGACTGAACAACTCCATAAGCAGCAGTTTACCATTTCTTGTGCAATGAAAACTCATTCTCTGGATTTTCATTTTCCCATTAAAGTGTAATTTGTTAGTGTATACATTTTACGTTTTTAGCTTTATCATTTCTTTTGGTGTTATTTCTTCTGCATTAACAACTAAATACTTTGTTGCTTCTACAAGATCTTTAAGATTTATAACACTTACTGTTCAAGATTATTTCTACTTGACCATTGTTCTAATCATAATTTTGAATATTGTTTTTTCTTTGAGAACTTCTTATACTTTTTTTAAATTTTCTATTAACTGTTTAGTTATAAAAGATTACATGACTTTCTTTATATGAGTGTAATATAATTTATATGCACTGAAACACACTGAAAAGGGAAAACTATAATTGAATAATGATGATACAAAGACATCTAAGCACTTTTGTGGGTTTTCTATGCCCTCATATTTATAGCATTAAAATGATCATGGGAAAATAGTACTATATATAAACAAAAATATATTCAAAGCTTATGCGAATTAGAATTCATTTCTTAGAGAGGGCAAAACATAATTCTTTTCAGTTTATAGCATTGTAGTTATTAAGCCATGTTCCAAGCCTCTTTGACCTTTCACTTAGAATTGTTTCTTTCAATGCATGCAGCGATGGCTGACAAGAATCCAAACATATGTCCAGTGATGCCTCAGCACCCAGGAAAATTGATCCACACTCTGGGCCCATCTGAGGTTCCTACACAGACTCCAATGTTGTGAAACTGAGTGGAGGTGGATGCATAAGACTCACGATAATTTATAGCATTGTACCCAAACTGGGAGCATATAATTTTGTATACAGCATTCGGGGTTTGATCAGCATCAAGTCTATCTTTGCAATTAGTTTATTAATCTATTAGTTGATGAAGGGGTGCAGTAACTTATACAGTGTGATGATGTAAAGATTACAAGAAGAGTAAAACAATTTTATTGTAAGATGAACTCAAACCTGCTCAAAGACAACATACCCTGAATTCTCCTGCCATATATCCCTTCCATCATTAAAAATCTTAACAAAATCTTCTTACAGGTTACAAGAAAAGTAAAACAATTTTATCATACGATGAACACAAATCTGCTCAAAGACAACAGATCCTGAATTCTCCTGCCATATATCTCTTCCATCACTAAAAATCTTAACAAAACCTTACCATCACACCATGTAAGCTACAGCACTCCTCCTTCAGCTAACAGATTAATAAATAATTCCAAGAATAAACATGACACTGATCAAACCCCAAACACCATATACAAAACTATATGCCCCCAGGCTGGTGGCAATGGCGTACATTACAGTGAGTCTCATACATTCCTCTCCACTGGGATTTTACAACACATATCTGTGTAAGGAGCTTCAGATGGTCCTAAGTGTGGGTTGATTTTTATGGGGTGCCAGGGCATCATTAACATGCATTTGGTTCTTTATTGGCCACCATTGCATGCATTGAAAGAAACAATTTTAAGCAAAAGGTCAAAGAGGCCTGGAACATGGCCGATAACAATAATGCTATAAGAAAGCCCTCGAAAGTGCTTAGCTGCCTGTGTATCATCATTATTCAATTATAGCTTTTCCTTTTTATTGCATTTCAGCACATATAAGTTGTTTATATATTTTTTGAGAATTCCTAGCAACAAGTTAGATTAAAATTTTTATTTTATCAAATTTATCTGTATTGTTTATTACATTTGTCAGATATATATATGTTTGCAAGTGAAAACCATTCTTAAAAATATTATTTCAACTTTGTAGGTAATAAGATTTATAAAGAACAATATTTTTTTCTTATTGGATGATTATTATAATCCTGGTAAAACTATTAAGGTAAAAAAATCAGAATTGTTTTAACTTTATAAAGCTCAGATGAATTATTATTCAGGCTACTTAAAGCTGACAAAATATTTATAATTTTTAAAAAATGCCAAGAATAAATTTGCTACAGTAAATTTGAATGTGATCTTGTTTGGCCAGTATGATTAAGGTCATGCATTCTTTTACAAGTAAATATGTTTGAATAAAATCTGAATTTAATCATATAATTCTTCAAAAAAATTAAATATTATACAAATATTTTGTGAAACAATCATAAACACGTGAACAAAGTATAAAAAATATGTTTTCATTTTCAAAATCTAACAAAAGAATTAATATACTCAAAACTCCTGCATGCACTCATGCAGAGAGAACTACAATCTACCAATCAGTAATATTGTAATCTAATGTCAGCTCAATTTGTAACAAATTTCTTTGTACAATATTGACATCTTGAGATTTTTTTTTTTAAATTAATAAATGTATTATTTTAGTTTCAGTTTTTGCTTATAGCTGCAAGAAAGGGAGTTAAAATTGAAACACATCAGCTCTATCACCTACTCTGGAGTCATCCTGTTGACATTAATTGAAAGTTTAACTGAGCAATTCTGTAGTTTAATAAAAAAAAAAAATTATTCTCATTTACAAAGTTTCTGAATTACTGCTTATAATTGATATGCTTTGAAGTGCTTTGTATAAATTAGTAATAATAGACTTTATTAAACTCAGCACTGTAAAATGCAGATGAAGTAGATTTTAATGTAATAGACTTTTTCTAATAACAGAATTGTGAAAATTTTTCCATTGCATGTACAAACTCCAGGTTCTTAAATGTCGAAAGTCAAATGTCATGGCAGAATTATTCTGACACTGTTAGCTTCTAATCTATTCACAAAAAACTGAATTTTTAGTATAGTTTCCGATTTTTGAAGTCATATTTTGAATATAATCACTGCTGAAATATTTAATCATCTTCAAATAATGTACTTAAAGTAGATAATTCATCAGCTTTTACAGCTGTCACATAATTTCTATATTCACTAAATGGATAAATATTGATTTGAATTGTTGGAGACTTAACATTAAAATTAAAGGCCAGATAGTCACTATTTTAAAAACAGGGGTTTTATATATTTTAAATCTTGTTAAGGTTAGTTTCAAGACCAATATGGCTTTTTTTATATGGGCCTGAAGGCAATTAGCTTTATTGACTTACGGGTCAGGCTCTATATTCAGTTTTTCAAAAAGATTAGAAGTTCAGATTTGTTCTATTTTTAAAACATATTAAATGTAAATAAATATTTTTAGAATAAACGTTTTTAATCCCAGAGTCAATATATATTTAATTTTATTTGGCAATACTGGAATAATGAGATTTTTATATCAAATGTTTTTTGCATATATATATATAATCAGCAAATAGCAATGCATAGACATAAACAGAGTATGTATTATTTATTTCAACAATCTTTTTCATAATTCTGTGTTGTTGTTTTTTCTCGTTTTACTTTGGTGAAGTGTAAAATATAAATCTTAAACTGTAGATGCGCATAATAGATTAGTATAATAAGAAAATAAATCTTACAGTGAACTTTGATAGAATTTATTATAATAAAAGAGCATTTTGACAGTAAAATGGGGTAAATTATTACCATTTGATGGCAAACTTTATGCACTCCTGGCTTTGGCTTCTTGCATTTCAAATAAATATATTAATGATTATTACTACTAATCATTTATTAGATTGAGATGATCATACATTCATATCCCAGATATAACATGATAGAAATTTGTTGTTTAACCAGTTTTCGTATTTTGATGAGAAATTTGGATGACATTGAATATAAAAAGATAAATTAATAATATAACTTTTAAAGATAAGAGACTATAATATTAATTTTAGGCTGTGAAGAAATTAAAATAACAACAGATAGGGCCTGAAATTATACAATGCTTTTTTTTTGTGAAATGAAAAGCCATCAAGAAAATGTTTTCACATAAGATAGAAAGGGAAAATTATTTATTTATAGTTTGACTGTAAAAGAGGCTATTATATTTTAGAATTTGCAAGAGTTCTTTAAACTGAGTTTGAGGATAGATCATTCGATCTTATTCCCCCCCCCCCCATAATATCAGTAATAATTTTTTACATATATATGTAAGTTTTATTTTTAATATCAAATATCTGTGTTTTTTCCCCTATTATTTTTTAATCTTTAGGAAATAAACTTTGACAGAATCTATTCTTTGTTTGTTTAGTAAGTTATTTAATTATTGTAATTAATTTGATAAGTTATCAGATCTGGGACGTATTATAGACAGCTTGCATGTTTAAAACAAAATTTATCAATTAATTATGTTCTCTCTTTTGTGTGCAAAAAAAAAAAAATTGTATAATTTATGATGTCAAATAAGTCTTTCCCCTTATCCCTTATCAGAATAACCAAGGAAAAAAATAATGTTTAAGGTTTCGTTATTAAAATTCCATTGAAAATTAAAAAAAAAAAAATTCGAGAACTGAAATATTAAAA